>APFE031288078.1:217796-251934 GCA_000404065.3 Pinus taeda | reverse complement strand
CTCCTCAATTTGCCACCAAAAACCCAAAAACCCCAAAATCAATCTTTCTGATCAGTTTACTAGCCTAATATTAGTGTTTCCTTATTGGTCATCTCATCTATTGGAGATTTTACTGAGATTGACCGGAGAGAGCCTTCTCCTACCCCGTAGGGCTAGCTACGAGGCTAAATGGTTTGATGTTGCCTTGAGGTTTGCCTTTTTCAGCCTGAGGTGAAATTTCAAGCGCTAACAGGTAGCTCATAAAGTACCATTGTAAAAGTGACTTTCACTTATTTGTAAAAGTGAGTGACATAATTTTTTTTTAAAGTGAGATAATTATATTTATGTTTGGAAAAGGGGGGGACTTTTTTTTAAATACAACATTATCATTCATTTCTGCATATTCACGCACTTCGTCAGCATCGTCAACAACTTTTCTTAAAAAATTCATAACTTCTTCATCTGAAAACCATTTTCAAAGTCATTTTTTTTAATTAGCCTAATTTTTCAAGATCTTTCCATTGGAACATTTAGTTTCATCATCTACAGCTTCAATTTCTGTTAAAATGGAAAGTCCATGCCAAGTTATTCTTGACAACACCAACTACTTCCAATGGCAGTCGTACATTGTGGATTTACTTAGAAGTAAAGGTCTTTACAAAATAGCCTCAGGCCAAGAAACCAAACCTCAAGATGAAGATAAGGTAGCCAAATGGGAAAATAGACAAGATCAAGCACGTGGGTTTATAGGGATGTCTATTTCTCTAGACCTCAAACTCCATATTGCAGAACTTGATACTCCTAATGAAGCAATAAAACAGGTCACTAAAGTTTTTAGAATTAAAAATGAAATTACGGTCCATTAACTCAAAAATGAGTTGTTTACATTGGACCCTAATAATTTTTCTTCCATTGAATATTTTTTGTCCAAGTTCAAGACCCTTAGACTTCTCTTGGAAGGTGTTAAGGTTAAGAAAGAAGATAGTCGTCTTATCTATTCCATTCTTACTAAGTTAGAGAAGCCTTTATTTCTCAAGGACAAGACTACAATTCCCCCTCTTTTGATGCCTTTTGTGATTCTATAATAAGTGAACAAGAAAATCTCTTATATCTTGGTCTTCTTAATCTTGGAAACTCTTCTAAGAAAGTCTTAGCTGCCCAGCAACAACCAAATTCAAAGAATATTAAGAAGTAGTATCCTAAAAAGAATGGTCCTAAACCAAACAAGGGTCCTAAGCAATTTCAGCCTCAAAATGAAAAATCATTTCAACAAAATGATAGGGCAAATAAAAGCAAAGGAAAGAAGACTGATAGACATTGCCACTTTTGTAATCAAGACGGCCACTTAGGATCCAAATGCTTTAAAAAGATGGAAGCCTTGGAAATAGCAATAAAGAAGCATAACATCCATTTGGAGCACTCTTCAACTTCAACTTCATCTTCAGGAATAGTACTTTCTGCATGTGGTTGTCAAGCATCTCGGTCTGGTTATGCACTAAATGTATCTTCTTCTTCTCATTCTCATGAGTGGCTCATTGATTCTGGAACTTCTTGTCACATGGCCAAAAACAAAGCCATGTTTTCTTCTTTAAATGATAGTAACACCAAAAATATATATGTTGGTGGTGATAGATCTCTTAGTGTTGTAGGGACTAGAACTGTTCATCTAGACAATGGTCAATTTAATGATCTATTATGTATTCCAAGCTTATCGTGCAACCTTCTATCTTTATATCAGATAACTCATTCAGCGGAAGGTAAAATCATTGAATTTTCACCTCACAATGTTGTAATTAAGGAAATAAGAGATCCTAGAAAGAATTTAGCTAATAGCATTGCTGATGATTCTACAAGGTTGTATAAGTTTAACAACTTTGGGTTATCAAATCTTCCCTCAATATTTGTTGCTCATAATGATGAAGTGAGCAAATTTTGTCATGAGCAATTTGGTCACTTAAACTATCGCTCCCTTTAGAATCTATGTAAATAAAATATGGTGACAGGTCTTCCAATGGTATCTTGCAAAAATGGTGTTTGTTCCAGATGTGTACTCGAAAAACATCATCGGGATAGTTTTGAAAAATGTGCCTCTTAGCACGCCTCAGCCTCTTTACAGCTTGTGCATAGTGATTTATGTGGTCCACTTCCAGTTTTTTCATTCTATGGCTACAAGTATTTCTTAACTTTCATTGATGATTTCTCCAGACACACTTGGTATACTTCTTAAAACTCAAGAGTGAAGTATTTAACATGTTCTTTTCCTTTAAGGCCTTTGTTGAAAAACAATCTGGACATCAAATTCTTAAGCTAAGATCTGATAATGGCGGAGAATATGTTAACAAGAAATTCATCAAATTTTTCACTAAGAATGGAATTCAAATGCAACATATTATTCCATATACTCCACAACAAAATGGTGTAGCTGAAAGGAAGAATCACACCTTAAAGGAAATGGCTAATTGTATGCTTCAATCTAAAGGACTTAGTCTTAATTTTTTTGCAGAAGCAAATAACTTTGCAAATTACATATATAATCGCACTCCTACTAAGGTTTTAAAGAATATCACTCTAGAAGAAGCATGGAGCTCAATTAATCCAGATTTAAGTTACTTTCATGTTTTTGGAAGTGAAGCATGGGCCCATATTCCAAATGAGAAACATAAACCTTTAAAACCTAAGAGTGAAAAATGTATTTTTGTTGGATATTCTGAAGATGTCAAATGATATAGACTTATTCCACTTAAGTCCAAAAATATTATCATTAGAAGAGATGTAAAGTTTGCTGTAAATATATTGGCCTACGAGCCTAGTTCGGCGGATGTGCCACCTCTCTCTATCCCTTCTACTTCTGAAAATATTTCTTTTTCAGATGATGATAGTGAGGATGACAATCCTCCCCCACCTTCTCAGGATCCTCCTTCAACTCCTTAGCTTCCAAAATGGGTTTGTGCTACTAAGGATGCAGTAGGTGCTCTTGTCGGTGATCCTACAGATCAACGATGTACACGTTCACAGGTCGAAAGAACCTCTTCTTTACTGGATCAAGCTTCAGCGAATTATGATCTTGACACCTTTGCAGAAGATTCATGCCATCCAGATTGGGATGCAACTATGAATGAAGAATATCGTTCATTATTGACAAATGATACATGGGATCGTGTTCCTCTTCCAAAGGGACGAAAACTTGTTAGATGCAAATGGGTTTACAGAACCAGGTATGGACCAAATGGAAATGTTGATAAACATAAAGCTCGTCCTGTTGCTAAGGGTTTTTCACAAGTTGAAGGCATTGACTCTACTGAAACCTTCTCCCTTGTTGCCAAAATGAACCTTATCCACCTTGTTCTTTCCCTTGCTACCTATTTCAAATGGGAAGTCCATCAGATGGATGTTACATATGCCTTCTTGCATGGGGACTTGCATGAATAAATCTATATGGAACAACCTACAGATTTATACAAACAGACTCCAGTCTTGTATGTCAGCTTAAGAAATCCCTTTATGGTCTCAAGCAAGCCCCTCGGGCTTGGTAAGCCAAAATGGATAGCTTTCTTTTAGAAACTGGCTTTTCTAGGTGTCATTCTAACAATACTATCTACACCAAGAAAGTGGGAAAGTCTATTATCATTGTTGTTCTTTATGTTGATGATCTTATCCTTACTGGTAGTGATCCCAACCTTATAAACCATGTGAATTCCAGCCTTAAAAAGAAGTTTGAAATGACAGACTTAGGACACTTGCATTATTTTCTTGGTCTTCAAGTCTTGCAATCAAAGGAAGGTATTTCCCTTTCCCAATCCAAGTATTCCTATGATCTTCTATGCCATTTTCACATGGAAGACTATAAGCCAGCCCCTTCTCCCTTTAGTCTGGAGCCAAACTTTCAGTCACTTGTACTTCCCCTAAAGTTGTTGCTACCTTATACCATCAACTTGTAGGAAAACTTTTGTATCTGACCCATACTCATCCTAACCTTTCTTTTGTTGTTGGCCTTATTGCTTCGTTTATGCAAAACCCACATGAAAGTCATTGGAAAGCAGCTAAAAGAATAATTCATTATGTTCAAGGTATAGTTCAGTTTGGGATTCACTACATTGCAAAAGAATCTCCTCTATTGATTGGTTTCACTAATTCCAATTGGGTTGGTGACCCTGATGATCGGAAGTCTACTGCAAGTTATGTGTTCACTCTTGGTTCAAGACCTATTACATGGGCTTGCAAGAAACATAGTGCCATTTCTCTTTCTTCAGCAGAAGCAGAGTATTGTGGTGACGTAGAAGCTAGTAAGGAAGCCTTGTGGCTTCATCAGATCCTGTCAGAGTTTGGCTTTCAGCAACAACATCCGACTACACTTTGGTTTGATAATCAAAGTGCCATTCAACTATGAAAAGATCCAGTCTAACATCAGCACAGAAAACACATTGAACTGCACATTCACTTCATCAAAAAGCTCATTCATGACCATGTTCTTGAAGTGCAATATTGTTCAAAAGATGATCAAGTTGCAAACATCTTTACAAAGGCTCTCACAGAGGTGAAGTTTTACTAAACTTCAATTTATGGTTGGAGTTCTAGAAGTTTTCACTAAGGGGGGATAGGCTCTAATGCCTCCTTCCTTCTCCTATTGTGCCATATTTGTACATCCTTCAATCCTATCCCAAGTTGTTCTTAAGGGGGTATGTTAGGATATTCCAACAAATAGGAAATAGTTAAGTATAACTTGGTCTAGTGTAGAGTTAGGTAAAGTGTGTTTCTTTACTATGTACTTTTGTAACTTACAATCTGACAGTCATGATATGTAGTGATATGATGGTTCATTCTCTCCTCGGTATTACCAACACTTGATCCATGGCTTAACACCTGACTGGTCCATGATCTCTATTTAAAGAGCATGGAGTGTCATTTGTAGGGTACCCGTTCATGAGAGAAGCTTATGTAAATTTTCATTCTTTTATTAATAAATTTCCTGAAGTGGCTATGTTGGCTTGGGTCGTGGATTGTTTCCCTCTTTGAGGATTTTAACCACGTCAAGAATACTGGTGTACCGATCTGTGATTTGTTTGTGAGTGGTGTCCTTTGGTGTTCTGTCTGAGGAACTTACCCTGTAAATTCCTACAGGATCTTCATCAATGTTTTGTTAGTGGATTCAACCAATCCATTTCCTTGTGGATGATAAGATGTTGAATGAGATAAAATAAAATTATACTTATGACAAAAAGCAACAAACTTACTTGAACTGAACACTTGAGAATTGTCTGTTATGATTTTGACATGGCATCCAAATCTGTTGAAAATATTTTCCTCTAAGAACTTCATCACCACCTGGTCATTTTCCCTTTTGGTAGGTATAACTTCTACCCACTTGGTGAAATAATCAGTAGTTGTGACAACCCACTTGTGTTGTCCACTTGAAGGTGGGTTAATTTCTCCAACAAAGTCTAGTCCCCATTGTCTGAATGGTTCCTCTATGAAGACTAGGATCAAAGGCAAGGGATCAAACATCTTCTTCTCTGCAAAAAGCTAACACTTCTGATAGCTTCTGACAAACTTATATGTATCACCAAGTGGGGTGGGCCAATAAAACCCTACCTGGAGGATTTTCTGTGCAGTAGCCTTCTAACTATAATTTCTATCACATAACTTCTTATGATAATCTTTAATGGTCTCTATAAATCCATCCTCTGTTAATCATAACAATAAAATTCACACAAGTTCCTTCCAATACAATCTACCCTCAACAATCACATGTGGTTGTGCTTTGATCTTTAATGCTCTATATTTTGTTCTATCAAAAGATTGAGGACAAGAGAGAAAACATAAATAATAGATTATGTGCTTGTACCATTCTGAACATAAAAACTTATATCTTATCTTCATACCTACATTTGATTTTTCTTCACCTTCTTCAATTATCTCCTCATTTGCAGGTGTTAGTAAGTTGATTCCCAATGCTTGAAAAATTTGACTCTGACAACATCTTTACCAATCCCTGCCCTTTCACCAACTTTGTGGGCTTTATGTCCAGGTCATAGTCGTGAATTTTGGCTATCCACTTTCCTCTTTTCCCTTCCACATCACTATGGATGAAGACATCTTTTACTATAGCATTTTGCACATAAGCAATGATCTATGACCGCAGCACATAAGTCTTGAAGGCATTTAGGGCTTTTACCAAAGCATATACATGTTTTTTGAGAATATTGTACTTTAATTCAGCATCTTTGAGAATCTTTCTAAAGAAAGAAACTAGCTGCTCCTTTTCTTCATCATTTTTTTGTAACAAAACAACAACTATGGAATTAGGTGATGCAAATGAAAAAACTTGAAAAGGCTTTTGATAATCAGGGCTAATTAAAATTGGAGCTGCTTGTAATGCTTCTTTAATCCTGGAGAATGACTCTCTGACTTCCTTGGTCCAATGCACTTCATTTTCCTTCTTCAACATATTGGTAATTTCTTTTACAATTTCAGCATAATTGGACACAACCTCCTTAAGAAGTTTTTTTTCCCTTAAATTTTTGAATTTCTTTCTTACTCCTGGGTAGGGTTATTTTCTACACAGCTTGCACCCTTGCTCGATCTATCTTCACTCCATCTCTTGAAACAATGTGCCCCATCAATTTGCCCTCTTCTAGAGATAAAATAGACTTCTTAGGATTCAAGGAAAGCCCAAATTTCCTACATTTCTCAAAAGTCTTTTTAAGATGGTCCAGATGCTCCTCATCAGATTTAGAGAAAACAATGATGTTATCCAAGTATATCAGTAAAAACATATCTCCCACAAATGCAATGTCCATTTCCCTCTGAAATGTTGGACCTGCATTCATTAACCCAAAAGGCATTCGAGCATACATAAAGGTTCCCCAAGGAGTTGTGAATGCAGTCTTTTTCTGATCTTCTTTATCAACAACCACCTAGTTATACCTAGAGAACCCATCCAGCATGGACATTCTAAATGATTTGTTACATTCTACAACACATGATCCATTTTAGGTAATGGATAATTATCTTTCAAGGAAGCCCTATTCAAATTTCTAAAGTCCACACATAGCCTTATTTCTCCATTTTTCTTCCTTACAGGCACTAAATTGGCCACTCAATCAAAGTACCTGAGTGGAACTATTATTTTGACATCAAGCAACTTTTTGACTTCTTTCTCAATCAATGGTAAAAGCATAGGGTTTATCTACCTAATTTTCTGATTAAATGGTTTAATCCCTTATTTCAAGGGAATCTTGTGCTGAATAATATTTACATCATATGTTTTGAGAACCTCATAGGACCAAGAAAAAACATCAATATAGGCCCTAAAAAGCTTAATATATCTCTCTTTATAATTAAGTGGAACTCCATTAAATAATTTGACTACCTTGGGCTCCTGCTAGGTTCTAATATTGTGATCTTGAATCTACTCATCCTGTGGAATTTTCTCTGAACTAACAGCCACATCATTGGAGTTAAAAAGTCTTTCAAGAGGAACAAGCCCCCTTGGCAGAATATTATCTTTCAATTGAATAATTTTTTGATTAACTATAGAATTTTTCAAACCACTTACTTCTGCACCTTCTGTTGTTTCATCTTCATCTTGATCAATCTCTGTGCCCGAAAAGTCTTCAATCATAGTCAAGAATTCCTTAATCTGTTGATCATCCTCAAAAATATACCAGTGTTTTATATTATCCGGAATAGAAGGCCTATGCCTCATTTCAACTTCATATCTTAGCTTTGGATTTATGGGAGGCCTAAAAGTACTAGCAAACACAGCCAAAGAGTCTTCTAATATGTTTCCATCTCTTGGAATGAGCTGTATGTTGAAATCCTCAAAGAAGTTCTCAACTAGATCCCACACTTCATTTCTGGATGCCCTAAGCCTAGGGTGTTTTGTTTGACAATGGTTCTTTATTTTCTTTATAATCAGCTCTGAATCTCCAAAAATAGAAATTGACTGGACTACCATTTGTTTTGTTGTTTCCAGAGCAATGATCAAGGATTCATATTCTGCCACATTATTTGTTGCCTCGAACTCCAATTTAAAAGAAAACAGGATCATATTACCTCCAAGTGTAATTAGAAGGAAACAAACACCTGTTCCTTCTTTAGAATAGGCTCCATCAAAGAAGCACTTCCACACCCCTTTTGTTTGCAGCTTTGTATTTACACTGGCTGAAGTAAGTTGCCTATGGTTATCTTCAGCCAACTCTACATTGTCATGCAGCACAAAGCAAGAAAATTCATATTTCTCTTGGCTTTATACAGGTGAATTACTTGCTCTGTTCTTTGTGATTGTTTTTACAAATCTTGTTTCTCTATACAACCTCTTTTCTTCTCCACCAAAAATTGGTATGATAGCATAAGTAAAATCTAGTTTCAAAACACCACCCAATTTGCCCCACCATGACCTAGATAGCAACATTCCAAACCTAGCAGGGATATCTGCTACCACTACATCCATTACCAAGCTTCTAGCTGGGATCTGGGCTAGTGACACCACCATATCTTTAATGACCCCCAAACACTTGACTTTATTTGAATCAAAAGAATACAGGTCTCTATAAGGTTTAGTAACTTGTAGGCTTAGTTGTTTCATCACTGATAATGGCATAAGGTTATGTGAAGCTCCTAAATCAAACATGAAATTATGCAAGAGGAAATCATGAATCAATAAGGAAATGTAGAAAGGAGGCATTGAAGAATATACCTCCTCCACATGTGGACCAAAAACAACTACTGGTTTATCTTCTTGCAGATTCATAGTATCATTTATATTCACATTCTGAGATAGATTGATAAACTCAGCAATATCTCTTTGATAAACTGGTGTTTTAACCAACTCTATGAGGGGCACTTGAATTTTGATTTTTTCTAACTCTTTAATCAGACTAAACACATGAACCTGTTTAGTATTCCTTTCATTTTCATCTTCACTCTTCTTCATCACTGAAATCTCCTGTGGAATGGAAACAAGTTTTTCTAAAGGAATTTTATCACTTTTGTCTTGAGAAGACTCACCTTGAAGTATTTGGGTCTTGCTATTTGTATTCTGATGTTGCTTTCCTTTATTTAATTGTTTTGCAGGCTATGGTTCTTGTGGAGTCGCCTTTTGTAGGGGAGTTGTAACTTGCTGCTCACCTTCATTTTATTGAACTCTAGATCTTTTCCTTGATCTCAAGTCATATTTCTTATGTAATTCTGCCTTCATAAAATCAATAAATTTCTTTCAATATTCATCAATGTCATTGTCATCGTAAATGGCATCTTTTTCATTATATTCATATTCTTCTCTCGACACCTAGTTCATCTTCATCTATTGCATACAATGTGGAAATATGATCATCATGGTCCCTGGAATGCTTTGGTACTTCATCAGGATCTGCCTCTAAGTAAAGTGGTGATTGAACCTGATCTTGATCTTTTCTCTCCTTCTACAAAATTTGCAGAGGTTGGCTTCTATATTGAGGATTAAAGTTTATGTTCTGTTGTGTTTGTCTCTGTGAATTCTTACTCTCCAATTCCAACTTAATCAATTTATTAGAAAAAAATTTAATTAGATTATTCATATCCTCTAATGTTTGACTTTGAGAGGATTCCACTTTAGCCTTTCCCTTATCTTGGATAGGCTGTGTCTCTGGTGCTTTACCTGCAGCCACTAGATTTGCTTAAATTTCTAAGGCATCAGTTTGGATCTAATCAACGGTTGTGGATCTTCTCTCCCTCAACGTGAATCCAAAATTTGCTTCAAAAGCCCCTGCAAAAGTTAGTTTTGCACCAAAAGCAAGGGGCTTAATCTCCACTGGAAGACTATTGTACAATTTATTGAACCTTCTGATGAATTCTACAACACTTTCATCAGATTTCTTCTTAATAGCATTAAACTCTGTGAGTGAATACCCATGGTCTCTTTTCTCTCCTCATCTCTGGGTGAACAGGCGCTCCAGCTCTTCCCATGTAGGAATAGAGTTATTAGGAAGCCATTTAAACCACTTCCTTGCTTCTCCATCCAAGGATTGCACAAAAAGTCTTAAAACAACATCCAAGTGTTCAACATTGAGATTTTCTGCAAATTACAAAACATTGTTATATGCTTCTTTGCTGTTTGTTCATCCTCCCCCAAGAAACGAGGACGAATCTTCAAGTATTCTTGAGGCATTAGATTCAAATGTTGTGGCAACTGAATATATGCATACCTATTCAACAAGAATGCAGGTGTTGCCATGTTTTCTCCTAAACTTACTGAACCTTGAGTACCAACAGATATAGGACCTGACTGAGGAGCAAATGGAGTATGAAAAGGTGGCAATGTAGTTATAGGTTCAGGTTGAATAACTATAGAAAATACTGAGAAAGAAACAGACTCTAAAGATTGTTCTTAACAGTTGGGTTCTTGAAATGAAGTGGATGTAAAAAGTGACTCTTGGTCAATAAAAGGTGAATGTTTGGATGAAAGATGTGATGGGCTGCTGTCAGGTGCAGACAATGTAGGACTTGGTGTAAATGGAGTTTTAGGCCTTCCAACCCTCTTGGAAACTAGTCTCTCAGGGTCTGAAAGGGCTTGAACCTTTTGCTATGAGGTATCTGACATCGTGTGAGGTCTCTTTGAAGCCATAGTTATTGCTTTCCATTCAATACAAAGAAATATTTCCTCCTCACTGAACAACCAGAGGAAAATATTAAAAACCCAGGGAAAAGTGTTCTTGACTTTGTTCCCAAGAAACGGCGCCAATTAATGTTGTCCCTTAAGAAACCAATTTCTTGGTTGTGTGAGATTGTGCTTAAGACATTAATGTTTATTATTATTGTCACTTATTTGTATGATGTATCTTCAAGTGAAGGACCTGAAAGACCTGGTTTTTAATCCTTAATACTTTTCTAATATGAAAATCTCAGAATGCCATATGATGCTGGATATAAATGCTGAGTGAAGAATGCTTTGAAAGGTTAGATACAATATGTTTTTGTTCACAGAAACTATTATCTATAACCCTTTGAGAAGTTAGAGACAATATGTTGTTTTTCACAGGAACTAATATATGTAACTTAGAATAAATGTAGAAGTATGGGTTTTAAGTATAGGAGCGCTCTTTTAAGTAATTTTAACTTCATTCACATAAGTAAACAAAGACCTGCAAATTCATTACTATACTTAAAGAAAAGAAGACATATGATGACACATAACATAGAAGTTACAAAATCAGACCCAACAATGTGTGGAAAACTTCTAATTCTTTCATTAATCAACATTTATAAAAAATACATTAGCCTAGTCTCCAAGTTCTCCCAAATTCGAACCATTTTTCTATAATTTTCCCTCTTTTTATACATTATGAGACTGTTGGTAATCACCAAAACGGTCAAACTTCCTAACTATCTCCTAATTGTTTAAGGTAAAATTAATTAAAGAATATTATATTGGAGGGAAAAAGACACCTCATTCTTCTCAAGAAAACAAAATAACAAGAAGTAACAGAAATTAGAAGGTGATGGTTGCTCGTTGTTTGAATCTGTGGCTCAAGTACTGATGAAGTTTCTCTGTAGATGTTCTGATAATAGCTAGACTGTTTTAACACAACAAACTGCATCTTTACAAAATTCCATGCGTGGGCTTGTGGTTATGGGCCCACATATTGATCGGAAGTGTTCTGATTGGGGGAAACACAAAGAAACCCGACCAATCACGTTCCTTTGAGGTTTCAGTCATTTGACTCTAATCCTAGTTATTCTGCTAAAACAATGGAATTGGTTGATTTTTGTGGAATACCAACTACCACGGAACTGAAAATAATTTAGACTCTGGTTCATAACTTTATTGCATCCACCTTTTCCACAAACCTTTGCCTTCCCCATGGACCCAATAGGAAACAAAATTGCATTTAAAAGACTTCTCGGGTCCGAAACTTATAGTAAAATCCGTGAACTTTTTGACGCGATATTCATCAAATCTCGTCCCTTCGTGATGAGTGGTTGTGATTGATCTGGACTTCAACAGATTAAATTGCATTCCATAAACCATCATGTCTGTTTTCTGAATTAAACCTCATCCATGTTAACCACGCGATTACCATCAGATCTGCATTCTTCAAGCGAATGGCCCTGATTAATTGAGGTTTTAACTCAGTTTTATAACTTCTCACATCCAATTTTGGAGTAAACCTCGCCCTTGTTAACCGCGCTACTACCGTTAGATCCACTGCCTGTTGATCAGATGTCTTAGATCTTCTCCCAGGTTTCTCGCGTTCAAAAGCAGTCAATAATATAAAACAACTCATTTCTTTCGGATTTTCACATTTTCTTTTATTTCCATTATAACATAATATTTTATTTTTTATTTTTTTTTTTGCGATAAAACTGAAAATAAATTTAAAATGACAATGGATGCTACAACAGTTTCCAAGATCTATATCCTACATAGTTGACTGCCATAGATTTGTGTTTCAGACATCCTTCATGTTGCCTATGTCACGAGCTCTTCTAATGCTTCTACCATGATACCATTCTCTAATATGATGCATCATATCTTATTTAAAATGCTTCCTATATATAATTTACACAACATAAGAGTATTTTTTTTTTGGTGAAGGAGATTATCTCAGTGATAGTAGAGATCTCTCACTTCCTCCTTCTTAAGCTTCTTTGTCTCAAGTTACTTCTTCGGTAATATGGTCTTCTTCCTTGTTTATCTTGTTATTGTCCCTTTTAAGTTTAGGACATTCTCTTATATAGTTCCCATATTCTTGTAATCCATAGCATTCAACCTTATCCATGTTAATCTTTTTCTTTTGAGGACCAAATTTACCAAAATTTCCTTTTCTTTTAGTAAATGTTTGACCCCTTTCACTTGGTCCTTAATTACTTTATCCCTTCAAAATGTCTTATTCTTTCTTGCATAGAAGCCACAAGTTGTTGAATGGGATAAATTCCATTTCCTTACGAGTATTAGATACGATGTTACCTGTTTCATCAGTTAATGCATTTAGAACAATGGAGATCATTTCTTTATCATATATCATATCTCATAGATCTTGCAATTGAATTCTTATTTGAGATGCTTTTGAGAGACATGTAGATATCCCTTCATCCTTTGATACCTTCAATTTGTATAGATCAAATCTAAGTGATATGATCTTTCTGATCACACTTTCATAAAATATTTCTACCAGCTTGTCATATATCTCTTTTGATGGATCTTTGACATATTTCATAAGAATCTCTTGAACCCTTAGATCTATTTACATGTATTCATATAGTGCTTGATATTCGGATGGTTTGGAGACCTTTCCATGGACATGATCAATGACTTCATTTACTTCGAGGACCATGTATATCCTCCTTTTCCATGCAAGGAAGTTTGATGACCCAAACAGTTTATAGATCTCCTTGCAATATGAAGTGATTTTAGTAGTTTATAGAAGAAAAGATACTTACTTGTAAAGTGAAGATAGAATCTTTAGCTTGATCCCTTTGTTGATGATGATTGATGAAGATGTCTTAATGCTATTTGGATGACCTTCTTTAAGGATAAGGAGGTCCTTGCTCCAATGAGGGGGGGAGTGCCTTGGAACCTTTTTTATAACAATGCCTTTAGGCTTCAAGATACTTTGACTTCTTCACTGGTGAATGAGTGCAGTTTAGAAATGCTTCTAGGGTTTCGACTTTCTTTCTGCTTCCTCCTTAGTGATGATTTCAAGACTCTTGCTAAAGTAGACTTCTTTGATCTAGGGTTTCGATATGATGTATATCTTGATCTTTCTCTTTTGTATTCTTTGTCTCACTTTGATCCCTTTCTTGAAACTTGATCCTTGTGTGTATTCTTTATTAGATGCCCCTCCTTGATTTTAGCACCTTAGATTTGATACCATGTTGAGAAATCTAGGGCATCAAAAGTTAGGCGATTTATCTATTATGATAATTCCTTTTGAGTGTCTTTTTACTTCTTGATTATGATCTTCTCTTCTTATGTTATTATTGTGTTCTTTTAATCAAGACAATTACCATCTCATGAACAATACAAAAACAAGAGACATAATATATAGGCTTCTCATCCAGGGCCAAAACCTCTCGTCTTTGAGAGGAAAACCCAAACGAAATTATTCTTATAGAGCCTTCAATTGATGAATACCAAGACCATGAAAAATACCCTTGACACTAGATCCCTCCCAAGACAAAGTCACTGGCCTCCTCTTCAACTTTGCTCTTTCTCCTCCCCTTTTTTGGCTTCCTTCAGAATTTTGGTCTCTTCCTTTAGGTCTATAGTCCCTCTTCTTGACAATATAAGCCCTAGATGACTTTAGCTCCTTGAATATTCTCCTCAAGAGAGAGACTTGTTACACTTCTACTCGGCTTATTCTAGTGAAGTATTCCACCCAAACAGGATCCCCTTAATGTAACTATAATCCTTTGACCTTCTCTTGAAAAATTCAGATCTGTTATCTTTACACGTGACAGTGTAAAATAGCCCAAAATAATCCACAACAATCTTCATTATAATTTCTTCTTGCTTCGCTGAGGTAGAGGCCTTTTCTGGTATGATTTTCACACTTGTATGTGAGACTTCCTTCATCGAATTGATGTCCTTCAAATGAGGCCGAGCACTGCTATTATACTTGTTTTTCCATGTATTTAGGCTGACATAATCTCTAGAATAGGTTGACTTCGTCTTCTATAATTATCCTTTTGTTGTAGGCCAACTTGAGTGAGGCATAGTGACAAGTCCTTGGAGAGTGACTTTACAAAACAAATTTGGCTCTTTATAATGTGTAACATGCCTTCATTACATGACAATGACTCTTTAGACTTTTATGACTAGATGAAAATATCCCTAAGGGCTCCCAATGGAAGCCTTAAATAAAAATAAAATCTCTTGCTCATGAAACCCATGATGCAAGCATTACAATAGTTTTATTTTTCTTCTTTTCATATATTACGTAAAATCGTAATTATATGTCATTATGAATACTGAACCTAATTACACTTTTCAACACTTCCTTCTTCAAACAAAATGAGAAGTTGGGTGACTCATCCAATTTTGTTGCATGGAAATTAGATTGGAAATCATAGTTGATAACAATAATGTTTTGGAATACATTCAAGGAAAAACCTCTGAGAATGCTCCCATTGTTTCCAAGAACAAGTACAAGAAAAGTGAGTTCAAAGCAAAGCAAATTATAGCTGATGGTTTACAAGATAAGTTACTTGCATATGTTGGAAATTTGAGGAATTGCAAGGACATGTATGATTAGTTAGTTGTCATGTATGAATTCAATAATTTGAATGAAATCATCTCCATGAGATATCAACTCAAAGACACTAAGATGAACAAAGGAGAGTCTAAGAAATCCTACATAATGAGGATATCTCATCTTAGAAATCATTTGTGAGAATCTTTCCTGATAGGGAATTGGTGATTGTGACTCTAAGAGGTCTCCCTCCTATTTGGGAAACATTTATTACTACTATAAGCAACAACAATGTCCTCCCATCATTTGATGAAATTGTTGGAAAGATCACTCAAGAAGAATCAAGGATGATATCAAGAGGAAGGATTCAAAAGCATGAAGAAGGAGAGCCCGCCACATTCATCACTCATTAAAAGAAGAAGAAGAAAGGAAAATGAGGTCCATCAAATTCAAGAAAGCGTCCTCCTCAAAATACAAATAGAAATAAAGAATTATTTCTCATTGAATTATACAATTGTCATAAGAAAGGTCACTATGCTCGAGATTTCCCTGAGAAGAACAATGGACCATGCTACAATACTAGAAGCAACAACAACAGGTTCAAATAAATGATTGCAATCGAAGAAATGAAAGAAGAAGAAGAGATTCTCCAAGTGATCATGAAGAATATCATCGTCCAAAAGATAATTCAAGATTCTCTTAGTATGAAAGTGATGTTACGAATCAATCTAAATATATTCTTATTTCTTCCCTTACTAGTTCATCTCCTCCAGATTCGTGGGATAGTTGGTTGGTTCATCGTGGGGCCACTCATCACTTCTCTGGTTATAAGGGAGTTCTCTCTAATTTGGTAGAGAGGGAGTCAAATTTGAAAATTCTCCTTGGAGAGAACTCCACTCATATCGTTAAAGGTTTTGGGTCAATCAAATTTCATTTGAATTCTGGGGAAACTATTTTTCTTCATGATGTGATGTATGTGTCGAGATTGAAGAAGAATTTGGTATCAATATATGCTTTGGAAGACAAAGGGGCGAGACTTTCCTTCATCAAGGTAAAGGTTCTTTCTTGGCATGTTGGATCACCTATGAGAGATGCATTCACATTGGGATTAAGATATGAAGGACTCGAAAGGGTTACTGGGGACCTCTCCTAGCATTGGTTCATGATACTAATCATCTAAGCAATCTATGGAACCGAAGAATGGCCCATCTACGTTATGATTCCCTTCCAAAATTGGATAAATTGGTCTCAGAGATTCCCAAGGTTCAAGCCCATCACGATGGATTACGTCCAAGTTGTGCTAGTGGAAAGAAGGCAAGGGTACCATTCCCCTCTAGCGAGAACAAGACAAATGACATCCTTCATCTCATTCATTCTGATATATGTGATCCAATGCCTGTGTATTCTATTAGTGCCCATCTCTACTATATCACCTTCATTGCTGACTTCTAAAGAAAGACATGGATATATTATTTGAAGCACAAGGATGAAACCTTAAAAAATTTCAAGGAGTTCAAAGCTTTGACCGAAATCAAACAATGAACAAAGTCAAAATATTCATGTTTGACAATGGTGGAGAGTACACATCAAAGGAGTTCATTGATTTCTACAAGAAGGGAGGTATCAATAAAGAGACAATTATGCCATATACTCCCGAACATAATGGAGTGGCTAAAAGAAAGAATATGTCCATTATAGAAGTTGCTTGTGCCATGATCTATGATCAAAATTTGTCGAATTTCCTTTGGGGAGAAGGAACAAATGCTTTCGTATATGTTCAAAACAAGGTACCTCTTCAAGCATTGGAAAACAAGACCCCTGAAGAATTCTTCACAAGTGTCAAGCCCGATGTTGGTCATTTCCATATCTTTGGCTACCCCATATAGTTTCATGTGTCGAAGGACAAAAGAAACAAGTTGGAGGCCACTAGAAGAAAAGGTACGTTTGTTGGATACTATGAAATTTCTAAATCATTTAGAATATATATTCTTGGTCAAGGTAAGGTTAAAATTAGTAGGGATGTTACATTTGATTCATATTTTGCCCTTGGAAAAGTAAGGGGCCTTCCTCTACCTCCTCCTCTTGAGAAGAATGATGATACAAATATTTTAGATGGTCCTTATGTGCCCGAATCTGAGACAAATATTGTTGATTATCCCATGGAGCCCATGGATCCCTTAGATCCTACTCCATGTGATCCTCCCGCTATGAAGAGGCAACTTTGGCTTCGAGACACATTATATGATGATGAAAGACAATCTCTCGTTTGAAGATCACTGAGAGAAAGGAAGAAGCCATGCAAGTATCAAAGATATGTTGCATCCATGAAAAATATGATTCAAGCTGAACTACCACATTCGAAGAAGTCGTAAAAAAACAAGTTTGGAAAGATGATACGGCCGAAGAATATGAATCGATTATGAAGAATGATGTATTGGATGTTGTGTCAAGACCAAAGGGGAAATTTGTGGTGAATTCAAAGTGGTTATTCAATATCAAGCATGGATTTTATGGTAGCATTGAAAAATACAAGGCAAGGTTCATGGCCCAAATATTCTCCCATAAAGAGGGAGAATATTATGATGATATATTTTCACGTATGGCTCGATATAGAACCATTCGTTCAATAATTTCCCTTGTTGCAATTCAAGGATGGACCCTTCATCAGATGGACGTGAAGACTGCAGTCCTTCATGGCATGTTACAAGAAGAAGTGTACGTTGAGAATCCACTAGGATTTGAATTAGAGGTTTGAAAGACACATGATTTCAGGTTGAAGAAGGAAACATTGTATGGTTTGAATCAAGTCCCTAGAGTATGGTAAACCCACATAGAAATTTATTTGGTGAAACTTAGATTCTCAAGAAGAAATGTCAATCCCAGCCTCTACTTCAACATAGTCCAAGGTATGTCATTGATTTTGGTTTTATATGTTGACAATCTATTCTTGACAGGTAGTGAGCCCCTTTATGATCGAGTGTAAGAGGGAACTAGCCTCTAAATTTGAGATGAAGGACCTTGGAATCTGCACTACTTTCTAGGCCTTGAAATGTGGCAAAGGCCTAGTGATATTTTCCTTTCACAAGGAAAATATGTTGGGAAGTTTTTGGAAATATTTGGAATGAAATAATGCAATTCACTACCCATAGTGATGGAAATGAACTTCAAAAAGTTATGTGGAGAAGCTACAGGACTCGATTTGGTGAATCCATCCAAATATAGACAGTTGATTGGGGCTCTAATATTCCTAGTGAACACTCATCCTGATATATGATATGCAATGAATGTGTTGAGTTGATTCATGATTGAACCTCTCCATGCACATTGGATTGTTTCCAAACACATTTTGAGATATTTTCATGGGATGATCACACTTGGTTTGAGATATTATGTCGGAGATGTTCGACTTAATGCATACACCAATGTTGAACTGCTATGAAACATTGTTGACAAAAAGAGTATGTACGGAGGTTATTTAGCCTTGGATCTTCCATGATATATTGGATGATCAGGAAGAAGAAGTCTATAGAATTGAGTATCGCTGAGGAAGAATATATTACCACTAGCATGGTTAGCAGCGAAGCAGTTTGGGTGAGAGATATCTTTGGAGAGTTATTTGAGCATGTCCTAGACATTATAGTGATATATTGCGATAGCAAGATTGGGATCCGTTCAGCGAGGATCCCATATTTCATGAAAAGTCCAAGCACATATATATATGATATCACTTCATTCGAGACATGGTGCAGAGAGGAGTCGTTACACTCCATCACATATTGATTGATGAGCAGATTACAGATATTCTCACCAAGGCTTTGCCAAAAGGGAAGTTCTTGGTCTTCAAAGAGTAGCTTGGACTGATGCATGTGACCTCTATTGATAAGGGTAATTTTTTATCAATGACACTGAGCCAACTCTTCCTCCTTGTTTGAGCTCCCAAGGTGAAGAATTGAGATGAAGGACTCCTGGGGTTGAGGGATCTCTAGAAAACAGGGTATCATCCCTATCAGTTACCCATAGTGTTGGATATGGTGTTCCCTTATCTTAGTCTTTACATAGTATACCCCAGTTGGCATCATACCCACAAGTCAGGCTTATTGGGATTGTCCCTCCCAGTCTGGCCAACAGGTTGAGGAGGCTTGGGAAATGTGATCCTTACCTTTTGGTAAGTCAAGTATCTAGCCCAAGCTCGTATTATGATGCAGATGTTATACCACATTACTCTTGAGGGTTATTGTTGGTAATATCGGTAGGTAATACAATGGGTTGATATTTTATCCCCTATATCACATATTGCTCAATATGGGGTTGGAAATATTTAGCTCCCCCATGAGATTATGCATTAAGATGTACTCCCTGATGTGGTTTCGAATTGAGATATGCTCTCCAACGATGTAGAGGGTGATAGCTTTAGATCCTCGATGATTCTTCTTCTTTATATTTGAGAATTTTTCAGCAAATAGGTTTGAGTAGAGATGGGACATGATATGACAGTAGGATATACATGACATATTGATTGATGGTCAGATATTGATAGGTGGAATTCTCTCTAGTTGAGAGGGAGTGTTAAATTATGAAACCATGGTCAAATTAAACTTTGGACAACTCACATAATGGAGATAATTATCTCATTGAATTCCTCTTTACGAGAGGACCACAATCGACCTAAATATCATCAAATTTGGACAAGGGCAAGTGTTATGAAGAAAATCCCACATATGCACATTTTGGACACGTTGGCCCTAAAGAAAATAGGACACCCATGAAATCCTATAAATACAAGTGAACTCAACCTCATTTGTTAATCACCAATCATATTCTTCTTCTCTTCTTCTCTTCTTCATTGATTGGTTCACACAGTTCTAAGGCTGGGATGAAAAAATAAGTTCACAAAAGTCTGAAATTACAGGGTCTGAGGCTCACACCTATTTTAGGGTTTTTGGGTTACAGTCGTTGGCTTGTCACAAGACAAATTAGGCCACATTCATTGGCTTGCAGGAAGCCTTAAGTTTCTCGCACAACTCCTCCTCTGTGTGACCGGGAAGTTTGACTCATATTTGATCGTTGACCGAAGTTGACCGCAGTTGACCACAGACAGGAAAAGTTGTCTCTGATATATTTTGATGTTGCAAATATATTTATGAATATTATTGGGTTGTTTCACTAGATTATATTTCATTGGTCTCATTGTACTCTCTACTGAACATTTCATGACAATCTAATAGAATAATAATTTCAAAGGTTTTTCCACATAGTGGGCTTTTCCCTGGTCCTTGACCAAACCTGGTGTCTCTTATTGATGTGTTGATTGTCTCCTTTGTAATTGAATTTATTGTTCTATCTTCAATTATTGTTGATTATTGGAAAGACTAATTTTTATTGGAAATATTTCTAATTGAAGTATTGATTTTGGCTAAAGTAATTGATACAACATAGAACAATCAGAAAATTTAACAAGATTTATTTCCCATTGGCATGTAATTCACTGTGACCATGGATGCATTTGATCCCTAATGGAGTTGGGTGGCGAGAGATATTGAGTTGGTATCTAGTGGAGTCGAATAGGAAGTTATATGCATCCATGGCCACAGTTCAGCAGAGGCTGTGGATTACCAAAGGGGCTCGAGAGCCAAACTATTGTTGGGATCCAGGTGGGATTCTCCATCACATCGTGGAGTTGGTAGGTGATGGTAGTAGCTACATGATGGACTCGGTGGTTGGACGCACACACCTTTTCATATCCCCTTCAGATTTCTTGACAACGCTATAAACATGATGGATTGGAAGAGGATCAGGAAGATTTCATGAGTTGTCATGGCATGTTGGGTTTACATGGGATTGTAGAATGATTAGACTACTCTGGCAGGAGTTGGTAGGAGGAGGTGGCATCGTCAGGCCACCAAATAGGGCATCATATGGAGACAATCCTCTCTCATTGATGTATTGTGCACTAGAGCTACTGAGGTTCGACATGGTAGTGTTATTCCCAATTGAATGTGAGGATTTGGGACACATAGGTGTACCTCGGAAGAGGAGGAGGTGTATATCACATCATGGTGGGTGTACTAGCAGAGTGGTGGATGCATGGGAACATATGGGATGCCCTATGGTACATGGTGGCATGGAATTGAGTTTTTGTATCTAGTCATGCATAGAGTTGTGTTACGAAGTTCAATGCCATGCAGAGGAGTGTAGGGGTACGTATTTGAGTGCAGCAAAGGATGATGATGCACAATAGGTTGTTGAAGTGTTTCTTCAAAAGAGATCTCCTAACGAGGCATCAAACACACCATTAGGTTTAGCGCACTCATATTTGGAGAGTGAGTTGATGACAGGGCCGACTGTGAGCTTCCATTTTTCACTCTCCAGCATTGCACACTAACACAGTGGACTCGGATATTGTCTCTTGATGCTCGTATAATGAGCAACAAGACCCTAGAGGATGGTCTTAGACAGTTGTATGGGACACGGTGCATCAAGAGAGAGGTGTTCCAGTTGTGGCATATGGTCAGGGCATGAGTTGGTGGATGCATGCTTGGGGGTAGTCTGATCTTCTGTAGAGGTAACACTTGCACCACCCTTGAGCCCACACTCAGGGAGATGCATGACCCCCTTTTGGCAAGACATTCTGAGGTGTCTCATGAGAATCTACAATGGTTGGTGGACCTTACTTCTAGATGGATGTTTAGACTCCAGGAAATATTTGGAAGCGCTTTCAGGAAGCAAGATGACAGATCCCACTACGTGGTACAGCTAATGAAGGGAAATTTCACATGCACTAGATTGATTTGTGATGTAGGTAGTCCATATATTGATTGCATGCAGGGACTTGAGATATGGTACAGGTTTGTGCCAGCAACTGTCAAGAATATGCTACAACCATTCTGGCTATGGAATCTGAGGAGTTGGTTAGTTGATGGGACACTCTGTTTTGTGATGAGTGGGATCAGGACAGAGGATAACCCAACTCACACTTGGTTTAACAAGTGGGGGATCGTTGAGGCCTTTGTTGCATGGCAAGGTTGGTTTTCCTTATTGCTTCTACGTATCAGGGTGAGTGTTGGATGGGTAGGTCATGACATCATGGAGATTCCTGGGCCAAATGCGTTGGGGCTCTATAAATATTTTTCCGTTAGGTCCCAAGAGAGGAGGATACAACTTGCACATGATGGGAAGACTATCATGGTTAGAGTTACGTAGTGACAACATGGTGGAACCCCTTTTAGACTAGCACGAGATCCGAGCATCATAGGATTTGGTAGTACAACTGCCCTTGGGAATGAACCGATTTCTAAAGGGAGAGATCACTCAGACCTTCCATTGGGATTCAGTGATTCGCTGATGGCGTGGGGGACTTCATCGGCATGGCAAGGGCATCAACAGGAAGATATCAAGGGAATCTCATGTGAGCGAGATTTTATCTCTGGAAGGATTGGGTGGTATCTTCAAGAGTTTACTCTTGGAGAGTATGAGATGGACCACTTAGTAGGGAAGCTTCATGAGGAGTTAGATAGAGTGCTACATTATCATGATCATGATTCCCTACTCATTTATGGTATGCATAGGGCTTATGGTACTTATGCATGGCAAGATAGTGAATGGAGCAAGGGGAGCTTCATGTTGGACATGATGGCTTGGGTCCTAGTATTGAGGGATTCCTTCACGACAGGACAGTGCAAATGTCAGGGAAGATTCAATGATGTATTTGAGACCTTGGTATAATTTGTATTAACAGTGGGGATCAACATCTAGAAAGGCTCCTTGTTCAGGAATTGCTTAAGGACATACATGTTTTTGCGAGGAGGACTGTAATATCGCCAATTTTGATTTTTCATTTGATGAGATTAACGAAGTTGATTGGGGAGGTGCTAGGCATAGCACAATTTTGTAGCTCGAGTTTCAGATATTATTTTTGGCTTGAGGAGTTTGGGTGAAAAGGAAAGATTTCAACTCGTTGGCAAGTGGGGGCCACAAGAGAGACAAAAAGGGAATGCACACTTGTGGAGAAAGAGAGCGAAAAAGAAAGGGGATGAACTAATGGAAAGTGGGGGCCACCAAGAGAGAGAGAGACCAACAATTATAAATAGAGAAAGGAGGCTCTCATTTGGGGATCTTCAATCATTTTACAATTTCAACATTAGTTATCTTGAGCTACTTAGCCAAGACAACTATGTTGTTCAGTAGAAGGAATTTCCGAACGGGAATTCCACCTCTACCTTTAGTGAACTTCGAGTGTCACCCTAGGGGAGTAAGAAGGAGTCCATCTTAGGGCTTCTTTAGGAGCTACATTGTAGACCATTTCCAGCTACATCGTGCTTCTCTTAGGGTGCAGAAGGAAATTTGAATGGGGTTAAGAGAAGCTAGCAAATAGTGGAGTTTTGGCTGAAGAATTTGTAGAGATTTATCCATTGGGAGGGTGAGTTATTCTTTGGTGATTTGCAGGGCCGAGAGTGCTACATTTTGGAGGGTCGAATTTATCTATTTCAAGGGTTTCTAGACAATTACTGCACATAAATTTTGACAGGGAGATTTAGGAAGTTCGGGCTAGGGAGAAATAAAGAGGCTCGAAGTGATTTGCAGGGCTTGGAGGATATTTTCATAGTAATTGGTTGGCCTTGTATAGCATAATTACTTCTACATGGAATTTTTCTAGCTAGTTAGAACCATACACATTTCTTGGGGTCACCGAGGCACATTGGATTCAACCCAAACCCTTTCTAGGCTTTCATGGGTTTATTGAGAGGCGTCTGTAGCTAATTTTATAGATTTTTTTGGGCAATACTCAGGACTGAAATCCTCATTCTTATAGCAGGGCGAATTGCTAGTTAGTTGGGAAGTCAGCATCACTTGGTAGGCTCATTTTGGGCTTGTATTTGGGCCAAACCATTTCTAGGTATTTCTAGGGTTTTGGAGGGGAGTCTGTGGCTGAAATTTCAAGGTGATTCGAGCTTCTTCAGGGTATAACCTTAAGTTCCATTCCAACAATAGTAACAGTAATTTTCTGGGTAGTGCACAGTATCTATTTGGTCCAGTATTTCCTCCAAATCATAGTTGTACTACATGGGGTTTGCATAACATGCATAGCAATCCCAGATTCCAAAACTTCAACTCATTTTATGTACTATTTTAGCATAAAATTAATAAAATGGCTCAGATTGTGTTGTTGGACATTTTGGTGTTTTAATTATTGTGTATGAGTTCCATTTTACTTATTGTTCTTAGTCCACTGCTTGGTATTAGCTGTTAAATTCCAATTAGGAATATTACAATGTAATAAACTAATTCACCGCCCCGTCTTCCCTCCCTTTTAATTTAGTCAAGATTTCATCAAGAGGTATGGGGACCTCAATTTAACCTACCTCTCACAATTGGCACAAGAGAATCTAATAGGAGTTCTGGACATTTAGAAAGAGATTCAAGGAGTTTGCAAATATTTCTAGGTAGGAAGCAACATACATCACCATTTGATGAGGGACAAGCATGGGGAACAAGGAATCCTTCCACGGGTTCATGTAGACATTTGTTAACAAAACATGACATCAATAATCGGTGCCAAGAATTTCCTTCTATTGTGGTTGATGATTATAGTAGGAAAGTGTCGATGTATTTTTTGAAACTAAAATTTGAATATTTTAATGAATTTCAAAAGTTCAAAGTTTTAGTAGAAAAGGAGTCAAGTTATCACATTACATCTCTTTCTAATTATGGTGAAGAATCATGTTCCAAGGAATTTGATCACTTTTTTCTAAACATGCAATCAAAATACAGCTCATTACACCTTACACTCCATAGAAAAATGGAGTATGAAAAACTGCACTATCACAGAGATGGCCAAAGTGTATATTGGAATACAAATGTGTTCCAAATAGGTTTTGGGCTAAGGCAGTATTCACAACAACATACTCCATGAAATATCTCCAACAATAGTGATGAAGAAGAATACTTTGAAGAAAGCATGGTCTAGATGAAATTCCATAGTCATCCATCACAGAGTTTCTAATTCTATTACTTGCACTTTGAGTCCAAATGAAAAGAGAACCAAACTAGACTGAAAGAGTGAAAAGATGATGATCAAAAGGTATAACAACAATCATAACACCTATAGGTTCATTGATATTGACACCAATAAGGTGAACCTTCATAGAGATGTTGATGAGAATGTTGGACTTTTCAACACTTATCATAAATTCAAAATTACCATGCAGCCAATGGTGGCTAAGGATTCAAGTGTCAAGCTTCAAGCATCCCCCTAAATGGTGGTGTGGGGGAGCATTTTGAGCATGAAGAGTCTTCTAAACTGATAATTTCTAATACATATAGATTAAATCAACATTCAAATAACACGTATACAAGTGGGGATGAAGGGAATCCCAAGAAGAGAATGAAGTTGTGGCACATCACCACCAGAGATGTTCAAATAAGTGAAATGATCAAGGGATGATCATCTAGACAATAGAGAAAATAAAAATTGAAAATGTCAACATTTCTCTAATGGCCATTGTTTAAGAAATATATGAGTCATACTTGTCTGAGGAGTAAAAAGGGAGAACTGAACGAGAAAAATTCACAGCATCCAAACATGAGTTTGATGAAAAATCAAACTTTGGAACTCAACTCCTCAATTGAGGAAGAGAACCATTGACTGCAAATAGGTGTATAACGTCAAGTACACCTAACAAGTACAAAGCATCATTGGTTGCAAAAGGGTTCTCCTAGTGAGAAGCCATTAACTATGAGGAAACCTTCACACCTATAGAAAAGATAAGTACCATCAAGCTTGATCTAGCCATGGCAACACACTTTAGCTAGAAGGTCCATCAAATGGACAGGAAGACTGTCTTCCTCCATGGAGATTTTCATGAAGAGGTTTACATGTATCAATCACAAGGTTTTCAAGTTTCAAGGAGAATCTATTATGTTGACTAAAGAAAGATGTATATGGTTTAAAGAAAGCACCTAAGGAATCGTAAATCAATATTGAGAGATACTTGCATGAACATGATTCCAATGGAACAAAAATTTCGACTTAAATAATCTAGACCTATTAAATTGTTTTCTAGGTGTAGAAGTATAGGAAACATCTAGCAACATTTTTGTTTCACAATCAAAATATGTCAAAAAAATTCTCAACAAGTTCGAAATTAAAAATTATAAACCTATGAAGAAAGCTTTGAAAATCTAGCCAAGGTTGACTCTAAGGTGGTTAACGAGTTGGTATATAAGCAACTAGTGGGTATTGTTACCCACCAAAAGTGAGTAACCCATACGAGAAATTTTTTCTCCTCATTTCTCAACCAACCAACCAACAACCCTATGATGGCCCAAAAACAACTTTTCATCGAAGCTCTCCACTTACGGTTCATTCAATGTTCTTTCCCATCTGAGATGCTTCTTGAAGGAAGGTGGGTCATCTATTAGAAGGTAGGTTAAACAACTTTGTAATCATGTGCTATCATTTAGTGTTTTGGGGCATTAATAATATGTATCACAAGCAAAGCTAGAAGATTGATTGCTCTTAATTGTACCATTGTTCATACGCTTCACCAAGGAGCTTATCCTCTGCCTCTAGTCTAGTGTGACCTTACCTAAGGTCCTTCCTGTTGAAGAAAGTGTAACTAGCTTCGGTCTTCATAAATGAAATTTTGATCTTTGTACTTGTAAAAGAAAAATAATTATTATTTTTGTCAATTGTAAAAATGAGTTTCATGCTCATTGCATAGGTATAGCACATGTTGAAGTGCTATAGGAAAGTTAAAGAGTCAATGTGAATGTTGAAGACCCATGTGAGCATGTTACACTATCCAAACATATGTATTAGAGTCAAAGAATGACCTACAAGCAAATTCATAAGCCTCCTCCATATGTCGACCTCAACAGAATTTTTATGGAGGATTTTGAATATAAGGCTCTGAACTCAACCCGACTCCTACCCAAGCTCTGGAAACGGTATGTAGATGACATGAATGTCATCTAGCCTCATGGCCAAGAAGAGTTAGATCTCTTCTTCGATCATCTCAATAGTCAATCCTCGGCTATTAAGTTCACTAAGGAACAAGAAGTCGATGGTTGCCTCCCTTTCCTTGATATTCTTATCTCCAAGAATGAGGATGGTTCCCTCTCCCACCGAGTGTTTCGCAAGAAAACTCATACGGAGCAGTATCTTCATGCTAGTTCCCATCATTTCCCGGCCCAGAAGTTGGGGGTTCTCAACACCCTTGTAACTCGTGCCTTAAGGATCTCTGACAAAAATAGCTTCGATGAGGAAAAATCCCATCTCCTTAATGTCTTTGTCGAGAATGGTTATAGCAGACACTTGGGACATAAGGCTTTCCTCAAAGCAGCGAAGAATTCGTTTACCAGGAAGGAGCCTAAAGAGCGAATTCCTGGTGTCCATCTTCCGTATGTTCAAGGGACCACGGATAAGATTGCGAGGGTTCTTAAGAAGCATAATATTCCCGCAACGTTTAGACCTCTTAACACCATTCGTAAATCCCTCAGATCTGTAAAGGATCCCATCGACCCCAAAGATATGAAAGGGGTTTATATTATTCCTTGTTCTTGTGGAGCCCCCTATATTGGTGAGATTGGTCGCTCCATTAATCAAAGGATTAGTGAGCACATGGCTGACCTAAAGCATATGAGAACTAAATCTTCCGCGTTAGCAGAACATGTAGAGAAAACCAATCATCATGTCTGCATCGAGGAGGCTAGTGTGATTGCTAGAGTGTCTCAATTCCATCACCGGAAATTTAGGGAAGCCCTTGAAATTGAAAAAAGGCCGATCAATCTGAATAGGGAGGATGGCTGGAAGATTAGTAGTTGTTGGATCCCAGCCCTCTCCTCCTAGTTGTCTACCTTCTTTCTCTCCCTCAATTTTTGTTTTCTATTAAGTTGGTGTTTTCTATCTATTTATTTATTATTATTAGTTATTTATTTTTTATTATTATTATTTATTATATATTATATATTATATATATATATATATATATATATATTATTTTTATTTATTATTATTTATTATTTATTTATTTATTATATTATTATTATTATTATTTTATCTTATTTATTAATTTTTGTGCAGTTATTGTGTTATAATTTTATTGTAATCATATATATATTAATTTTAATGAATATAATTTTCTAATATAAAATAGTTACTATTCCTTAAATTAATTGTTTATTGTATATTTTTCCTTTTTATTTTTATTTTTTTTTTGTATTATATATATATATATATATATATATATATACACTAGGTTTGAAATTATATATATATAAAAAAAATAAAAAAATAATAATAATAAATATATATATATATATATAATATATATTATATATATATAATATATAAATTCATTTTATATAAAAAAAATTTTCATTTTTATTTTTTCAAGATATTTGAATTTATTTTTTTATACTTATATTAATTTTAATATATTAATAATAATATATAATATGTTTGACGTTTATGATTTAATTCATTTTAATTTTTCAACGTATTTGCATTATTAATTTTTGATAATAGTAATATTATTATTATTAAATTTCCTTTCTCTTGGTCAAACTAGCCGTTATCATGTCATTTCTAGCTGTTATTTTTTAGCCGTTGAGTCATGGATTCTCTGCCCTCTCTATATAATGTGCTAAATGAGATCTTCTCTTTCAACTTGTCCTGACGATGAACCACTCTGGATGGTTCGAAACGCGTCGACATAAGTTTTTCTATGTGATTTTCGCCGAAAATTCTTCAAAAAAAAGAAAGGAAGTAATTCGAAATTTAAAGGACAAGTCGGCCTCAATTGATCAAGTCAGCCCAATAGGAGGGATAGACTCCTATATATAAGGCCATTCGATCTCACCATAGGAGCATCAAGTATCTTTGAATCAACAAAGAGGAGAAGTGCAAAAAGAAGTGAAAAAAGGCAAGAAAAGGGTCTATATTTCAGCGAGTAAGGAGGAGCATCCTAGCCGAAGTTGGGGATTGATCTAGAGATAGATTTCTATCGCACGTGTGAAGAGGAAAGGTTCATTCTGTTGCCACATCAGATCTTCCATCACAGTGATAAGAAGACTCTCGTTTGATATAGTGGAAGTTCACTAATTATGCCTCCTCACCAAGCGAAGGAAAGAGAGCAAGCCAAGATGCAATTTTTTAAGGAACCCTTCACACTTGCGAAGAAAAAGAAATATATACTATTGTGGTTCCATATTTGCAACTACAGTGAAGAAAAGAGAGCTCGGTTGGATTAGAAACAAGGTATTCTCCTTGATTAAATAAGGCTCCATCTCAAGTGAAGGAAGAGAAGAAAATATCTATTTTAGGTTATGCATGACAAGGGTTGCTGCAGTAAAGTCATAAATAAAAGAAGGACGTAGAAGGAGGTCAAAGTGTTGCAAGAATAAATAATATTGGATCAAAGGGAAGGCTTGACTTGTGCTTGGAGGATCTTCTTGTCAAGGGTCTAGGGTTTGGCATTTTTCAATTGAAGCTTCAATAAGAGAAATTTGCATAAGGGTTTTCCTCTCTAGGAGAGAGAGGTTTTTCACTAGGTGAGAGCCAACATCTTGTGTTCTTGTCTCCTTTGTTTTTGGTAACTGTTTAATGAAGTAAGAAAACTCACACTAATATGAGTAAGAGAAGATTTTGTCAATAATAAAAGTAAAATGTACTTCACAAATTGTTATCATCATTAGAAGAATCTCACTATACATAGATGCCATAGATTCTTCAACACTTCCTTCAAGAGGGACATTAATAGAAGGTAGTACTTAAATTAGTGTGCCCGAGATAATTCATACTTACCACATTCAATATTTCCCTTATTATTCACATCCATTCTTTGGGCTGATTTTCATTTGTCATTGGAACTAGCACCTTGTGTCCTCATCTTTAAGTCAAGGTCGAGAAATATTCCCTAAGAGGTTGATTTACCAAAAATAATGATAAAAGAATATGAAGACTTGACTAAACAAAAGAAAAATGCAAAAGATAGACAACATAATTGGCATGTGGGCCAAAGCCTAGCATGACCTCTACCACCCTTATTAGACATTACTGAATTCGTCAGCATTTCATGCTACATCTAAGAGGAACTCTTGAATGTCCCAAACCGATGGGACAGAAGGTGCTACATCTTCAAGGGGTATTGGAAAAGCATAAAACAACCTTGGTCTCATAAGCTATGCAATAAATAAAGATAAATCATTAAAGTAAAAAGCACACCAAAGGGTGGAAAAAGTAGGTTGAGGAAAGAGGTAGCTCAAGCCTCCATAATTGCTCCCTCTTCTCATTATAATACTTAGAGATGTTGGACCTCTTCCAATTGGTACCATAGCTATGGCATCTTCCTTGAAGTCTTACCCACTCCATCACCATCCTTAATGCATTCACATCTGGATTAATGGGTCTACGTGTGAAATTCCTTCCCCTTAGGGGCTTGAATCACCCAATAGGGTTGAACGCATAATCACCTCTCACACAAGTGTGGTAGCTTTCTTACAAATCCTTAGCTAGAAATGCATTAGAAGGAAAGGTTTGTGTGAATTATGTTTGTGCCCTAAACATTAAATATGGTTCACTATGATACCTTAATGATTTTTGTCGCTAATGGTGTTGATCTCATATGGTCTTGAGGGTAAGTTTTGGGTGATTCATTACTCATGCAACAAAGATCCTTTGAAAGAAGGCTTGACACTTATCAAGCACCATTCACAAGATATTTTACCTATTCTTGAGAACATATATGAGTGTGTAGCCCCATCATTGCCCTCATAAGATAGATGTTTGTCTTTAATGAGACTCCCCATGGTTGTATGCCCCTTTCTACGCATCCAAATGTTTAAATGTTGTAAAAATTCAAGGTGTTAGCTTATTTGAGGATGTGCCCAGATGGAGTAACGACACCCCCAAGCTACCCTTGACCCTATTTGATGGATGTTTCCTTGTTCCAGAGCCCAAACGAGCATGGTGATTACTAAAATGGATTGGGAGGGCTTGCAAAATATAATTAAATGCCAACATTGGCTTCATATCATGCCACGTCATCCCTACATGCCCTAAAAGGGTGACATGAGCCTTCATGGAGACGGCATCATGGTGGAGTTATTTGGAGATTCATCCATGCAATTTGATAACTTTCTTGAAGTGAGAAGCACTCATGAGCCACTTTATCACTTGCTTGATGGAGATTGTTGATTTTGAGAGGATGGCATCATCAATAAGAGCATTTATTCCCACATGTGGGAAATTTTAACGCATTTATTATGTTTCAAAACTATCTCAAGGGAAACTTCTAACATTTAGGCCTAACTGAATGCTCATGCAAATTTTTAAGGCTTTTGCTTGTAAAATTCTGAAAAGTGACTTGGTTTCCCTCATATAAATAGAGGGAACACACTTCATTTATATCATCACACCTCTCCCTCTCTCTCTCAAAAGAAGTGCGCACTAGCACTCTTGTCTATTTCTCTTAGTTGTTATGGACGAATGATAGAGAAAATTATCTCACAGAGATATTTTTGCATGAGACTATATCAGATTGATGAACTGCTTCTTGATTAATGGTATAAGTTTATTGTCAATTTTCTTCCAATTAGCATGTAATTTTATGAAATTAGGATTTTGTTGTGCCATATTCAAAAGTGAAAATTCTTTCATGAAATCTTCTTTCTATATTGTTAATATTTCACTACCAAATTTGATTTATTCTTTTCAATAATTTATTTTATACCCAAAGATTAAATTTACCCCATGAAAACCATTGAATAAATAATAAACTATCATTTAACTTAAATAATTGTAGCGAAAATTTAACTGAAAATCAGTGACAATGCAACAAAAATTTTCCCAACAAATTCTCCTTCACTCTTTCTTTTATTCGGGGAAATTAGGGCTCCCCTAATAGGAAAAATGACCCTCAAAGAATACACAAAAAAACAACACAATAGGTAAAACCCGTGTAGAAATTGGTTTCATTGAAGAAAAAGAAGTGTTGCATTTACATGTAGCCTAGGTTTTCTATTGATTTTGTTTTGCATCATAACATCATCAATTTCACGATAAACACATGCGGTTGAGACAAGAGCTAGGGTTTGAAGCTACAGATGGAGACCAGGCGTTGAGGCTGAGATCGTCCTAGGTGGGAGGCCATAGGGTCGGAATCGCGATAAGGGTTTGTACGAGAGGAAGACGACTAGTCATGGCAGACCCGAGTATGTCAGGAACGAGAGTACAATAGGGGACAGGTGGAAGGTGACAGAAGAAGGAACTTTTTGGGACAGGGAAGGCCATATTCTCATGAGCGCCCTCAGGGAATGGCATCCAGCAGTGAAACAGGGTTCTACTTAAGGGTAAGTTGTGTTGTCACCTTCTACCCACAACATGCGATTGCAGACATCATTATGAAAGGTGTTTTTACCTCTAAACAGGTACCAAGGAGCAGACAAATAGAAGATGGTCAAACCAAACAATACAGTTGATCTGGACCCCGAACCAGGCAACATCTTGTCGGTCTGGGGTCTGGAGGTAACAGACCAAAACATTGAAAGGTATATTCGTCCAGTTGGACGAACGGGGAGGAAGAAAGGAGGATCAGAGGCAGTTTGAAAGCAGGGTAAAACCTTAGGGCTGCTAGAGGAAAGCATAGGTATCGCTTCTGGAAAGCCGGGAAGTGTGACACAGGGTTACCCCTACTTTACCCACAGTATCCATATAGACCTATGCATAAACCATTTTCTTCCTAGGAATATGACCTTCCGGTCAAAGGTTCATTATAAATAACAATGGGTTAAGGCCCCCTTAATTAGAATTCATGTGGAATGATTTATTTATTAACCACATAGTCTAGCCCTTCTAATCCTTTCTATCAGGACTTAATACATCCTCATAAACCTTTATTAATTCCTATGGCTGCACATATATCCAAACCCCACTTGATAACTCTGGGTTATAATTGGAAAACCATTAAAACCCTTCTATCGGCACTTTAATCCATTATAATTCTCCTATAAGAGAACACACGTAAAAACATGCATAACATACCTTCTTCCACCTTTCCTTAGCCTTTGCACATTTCCAAGAATTGCCTTTATTGCAATCTCTCATCGCAGTTTACCATGGTCATACCACATATATATCACCCCTCCAATTCTGGTATGCAACTATCAGAAGCGTTTAAATAACACTTAAGCATGAAAAGACTCGAGCACAACACTTTAACAGAATACCAAGGAAATACACAAAATCCCACTCCGAAACACATAAGCAGATCTCAAAATCTATACACTCGCATTCATATTTATCATCGAGTCTGCCCTCCATATTAAACCTTCCGCTGCGCTACTCCTCCTCCGATCTTCGATCGCCGATCAACAACTTGCATGACAATCCTCCACCATTGATCTAACATACTTGATCCGACGGTTGTCAGAGATTTCGGGTGGACAACAAACAGAAAGATTAATCTCCCGATAAAGCGATTTCCTCTCTCCACCCTTGTGCTACGTGTCCTCTGCTGAATGGAATTGGGTGACTAGTCCCTTTTACCACTTATGGTTTTGAGGACGCCTAAAATACCACTTCCTGTTGCAAAACCACTTCTTCGCTGGTTATCTTCCGCGCTCTTCCACCATGCGATGACCGTTGATCTATGAGGTCCAACGGTTGTTGTGCATTGACACTTTACTCCTCCACTATTATGTTTGCTTATGATTTTACGCTATTTCTTTAGTGTTTCTGTGGTTCCGGGTTTCTTCAAGGTTATGATCCCTTGAATGTTTCACTTTGCACTTCCTCCTGAGATTTGGCTTTGATCTTTCTAATGGTTGTAATGCTCCATTATGATCCTCCTCTTCATGTATTTCTTTGTGTAATCACCGAACTTCACTTGTAACTCTCTATTACACAGAATATGCTAATTCATTCATTCATCATTCAATATTCGATAACACACTTATACAAATTGGAATTTGAATCTCTGTGCATATATATA
>APFE031288078.1:191881-217623 GCA_000404065.3 Pinus taeda | reverse complement strand
ATATCAACAAGAAATTACATAATGAGACTCTCTGTCTCTCCTTGGCTTGATCTTCTAATTAATGGCCTTTGTTACATCATCTACTCGTAGGCTTACAAACACCTCTATCTATCTAATTATTTAACTCTCTCTCTCTCTGTCTCTACCCTCTGTCTATGCCTTCTAGGCTTACATTTATATAAAAAGGGATTCAAAAACCAATTCTTGGTTTAGATCCATAAGCTTCTCAACAAAATCCTAAAATCTCTTTCTCATCCCTAAGGATTCTCTCAAATCCACAAAATCATGGAACTAACTCCTAATCTGGACTTTACAATCAATTCTCAAATCCCTCAGTTCTCTCAGCTATCCTAAATCTCTCATATTATCCTATATTCGAGAACATTTACAATTATGCCTCACAATATTCAATTAATTCCTATTCTCATTAAAATCACTCAAAACATTAAATAATTACATTAATTCAATACTTAGGAAACCAACTTCCTTAAAACAAAAGACCCCTATGTCTACTAAAAAACAATGATAATGTTGAGTTGAATGCTCCTGCATCAGACTCCCCAAGTAAGAAAATTTATGACCTCTTGGTCATAAGTCTGGATAATTGATTCCTCCTGGATCCCAGACTTTATTTTGTAATTTGTCTTTGCTTTTCCATTGTTCAATTAATGTTGCTGTATGTTGTTGTTCTCCAAGTCTCCATACCTTGTGTTGCAATGCTCCACTTGCCCTACTTTCATACTCTGCTATTGTCTTCCTCTTGTTGTTACTCCTCTCTTTCCTTGTTGTTGTCTTCTTCTGAGACAATTTCATCATTGACCTTCTTATCAATTCAATTTCTCTGTCCAGTGTATCCTCGGTTTGCTTATTGTTTCCATCTCTTGATTGATGAACTCTCCTTTTTTCTTGTTCTTCACTTATCCTGATCGCCTCCTTTTCATCCTTACCTTCTTCTTTATTGTTATTTTGCACCTTTTCAGCTACTGCTATATTGTCTTTCAGAACAATTTCCTACTTCTGTTTTCTCCACTTGTCAACTTCTTCTTGATTACTATTTATGATCCTTCTTCAGCAATTTATCCTGAACATTTATCCTCTGCTCTTCTAACTTCCTCCATTGAAAGTATAATTCCCTATATAACTCAATGATTTTACTTGGAGTGAACTTTGGAAATTTTACACAATCTCCTATTTCTTCATTTGTGTTTGACCCATCATCACATGGTCCTTCTTCCTCTGCTAAATCTTTCTTAACGTCCTTCAGTAGATGTTCTTCCTCTTCTTCTTTCATTTGGTTGTCCTCCTGTGCCAAATATGTTCCAATTTCTGCAACAAAACCTTCAAGTATAAGGCACTCATGATAATAAAAAATATAAGGCTTTTGTACCTCTTCTTCCTTTGGCAACACTGCAGTACACTGCTCTGATCTCTCTTCTTCTATCAGCATATCAATATGTTGATTCAAACTCAAAGAACTCTTGAGACTATCAACTAGTCTCTCCTTCTCATCATCTGTTTCAATGATGTCTTTTAGCACTTGTCCACTGTAGCGAATTGATTCTTTTCCAGTCTCCTTGTCATATTCTTCTTCAAAACTTTCATCTTCTGGAAGGTATTCTTTCATGTTTTTGATAACTTTAAAAGACTTCCTATCTTCTTCCAAACCTGCAATCATACACAAATCATTAATTTTAAAAATACAAGACCTTCTGGTCTCACTTGATGCCTCAGTCATCAAGTCTTCTGGCTGCTTTGAATCATTCATATGATCCAACTCCTTTGGCTCTTCATCACTTTCAAAAATTAATGGTCCATGTTATGGTTCACATATCAAAACTTCAACATCTTCTTCAGCATCTCCCTTTTGTTGTAGCTCAACTCTTTCGAGCTTCTCTGTCTTCAATTTGGCATCTATAATCTGTTCAAGTTCCCTTACCTCCTTTATTAACTGCATATTCACATGTTGATTCCTCTTGTCTTGTAGCCTCTACCACTTCACTTTCTTTCTCATGACATAACCATATTTCTGGTCCATCTCATTTCTCTACAACATTTCCATTAATACTTCAAGCTGAACTGCTATCTCAGCCTTCTCCCTCTCATATTCTTCTTTACTTAACTGTCTCTGTATGCCATTTGCCTTGGCATATCCTTTCTTCTATCCTTGTCTGTGGTTTCTTTCAGAACCTCTGTTATGACTTTCACTAGTCATCATCCTCTTTATCTCTATGAGTTCCTCACTCACTCAATATGAGCTACACTAAATCCTCTACAACATCAAGTTTTCCTTGTTGCCACTTACCTCACCAAGCTCTCCTCTGTACTTGGTCTTTTGGCAAGCAATTGGTTCTCTATCTCTGGAACCTCCTTTGAGCAATTCTCTTTACTCCTTCTAGGCTTCAAATCATTTGTACTTTCCAAGAACACAATTGTCCTCTTTATCCAATCTCTGTTGGAATTCCTCAAGGTTCTACCACATTTCTGCTTTCATTTAGAAACTCTTACCAGCTTCCTTTATCTCTTAGCAATTCTACCCACATCTGTTGTGGAATTGTCTTCAAGATCTTTGTTTGATCTTGTCCTCCCATTCACCTGTACTTTTGAATGGATTGTCCTTTCCACTAGCCTTCAGTTGTATCTTCAAAATTTGTTACTTCAAGAGCTTAAAAATTCCTTCTTACAGTTTAACTACTATAATCCTGCTCTAAATATCATTCATTCAATATCTCCTAATCATTAGACAAATTTACATACCTTCACCTACCTTTAGGATCTCACCATTTCAGCAAATCTTCATGCTTCCAATGCACAAATTCTCGATATTCAGCCACTGTCAATCAGATTTAGAGTTTGATTCTTTCTTTCAATCTTCCAGCTTTATCTTGGCAAAGCTTAGCTATCGACAACAATTTCTCCTTTGCTAAGTTTTTTTCCCACTCAGAAACCCTTAATCGTTTCCTTCATTACTGCTTCTTAAGGCTTGATCTTCTTTTGCTGAGATACTTCATTAGCTGAAACTATCAATCTTCAACCTATTTCTTTATCCATGAAAACTCAAATCAGAGTTAAATAAAACAATACCTGCATGGTTTCTCTACCCACTCTTCACATCCGAGTGAATCTCCATTCTTCAAAACATCGCTATAGATTCTTTATGTTTCTGTAGTCTCTTCCTAATTCTTACCCAACTACCTCTAAGAACTTAATTGTTCTTCTCCAATTTCAATTTCAAACATTTCACAATTCCAATTATACAGATTCATTGGCCATAAATCATTTGCTCTACTTTTCTCAAAATCTGAACATTCTATCAAAATGCAGAAGTATCAAGATTAGTATTCCTCTTACCAATCTCCTAGCTTTACTCTAGTTGCTTAACTGTTAGATTAGAATCTGATCTCCCTTGCCTGCATACACATCTTTCCAAATATTTCTATTCTAAATTCTTCCAAAGAAACTTTCACACACAATTTCTTTGTTCTGCTCTGATACCAAATGACGTAGGGTTAACCTTGCTTTACCCATAGTATGCATATAGACCTATGCATAAACCATTTTCTACCCAGGAATTTATATGACCTTCCGGTCAAAGGTTCATTATAAATAACAATGGGTTAAGGCCCCCTTAATTAGAATACATGTGGAATTATTTATTTATTAATCACATAGTCTAGCCCTTCCAATCCTTTCTATCGAGACTTAATATATCCTCATAAACCTTTATTAATTCCTATGGCCGCACATATATCCAAACCCCACTTTATAACTTTGGGTTATAACTGGAAAACCATTAAAACACTTCTATCAGCACTTTAATCCATTATAATTCTCCTATAAGAGAATACATGTAAAAACATGCATAACATACCTTTTTTTGCCTTTCCTCAGCCTTTTCACATTTCCCAAGAATTACCTCTATCACAGTCGCTTATCACAATTTACCATGGTCATACCACATATATGCTTTTATCACCCCTCCAACTCTGATATGCAACGATCGGAAGTGTTTAAATAACGCTTAAACCTTAAAAGGCTTGGGCACAACACTTTAACAAAATACCAAGGAAATACACGAAATCCTGCTCCGAAACACATAAGCGGATCTCAAAATCTATATACCCACATTCATATTTATCGTTGGGTCTGCCCTCCATATTAAACCTTCCATTGCGCTACTTCTCCTCCTCCTCCGATCGCCAATCAACAACTTGCACGACAATTCTCTACCATTGATCTAACATACTTGATTCGACGGCTGTCAGAGATTTCGAGTGGACAACAAACACAGGGATTAACCGCCCGATAAAGAAGTTTCCTCTCTCCACCCTTGTGCTACGTGTCCTTCGCTGAATGGAATCGGGTGACTCGTGCTTTTTACCACTTATGGTTTTGAGGCCAACCAAAATACCACTTCCTGTTGCGAAACCACTTCTTCATTGGTTATCTTCCGCACTCTTCCACCATGCGTTGATCGTTGATCTATGAGGTCCAACGGTTGTTGTGCATTGACACTTTACTCCTTCACTATTCTATTTGCTTATGATTTTACGCTATTTCTTCAGCATTTATGTGGTTCCGAGTTTCTTCAAGGTTTTGATCCCTTAGTTGTTTCACTATGCACTTCCTCCTGAGCTTTGGCTTTGATCTTTCTAATGGATTCAATGAACCATTATGATCCTCCTCTTCATGTATTTCTCTATGTAATCGCCGAACTTCACTTGCAACTCTCTATTACACAAAATATGATAATTCATTCATTCATCATTCAATATTTGATAACACACTTACACAAATTGGAATTTGAATCTCTATGTGTTAAAATTGGCAACCAGGGAAAAAATTCATGTGGGTCATCTTATTCATGGCTGATAATATTTTTATTACATTCCTCTCGTCGAGAGGTGTAGGATTGATATAAAGATCATCCGATTCCGATAAGTATTCATGGAGATATGAATTTATTTTGATTAACTCATGTAGGCTCAGAAGCCCAACAGTCGCATCTATTCAAACACCAATGTTGTGTATAAATATAAGAGGACTTTTCCTCATTTTCACTCACTCTTCTCATCACATTTCTCTCTCTCTACTGCGCAGAAATGAGTCTCTTCTCTACTGCGCAGAAATGGGTCTCTCTCTCACACATATGCTGGAAGTTGTTGAACCTGAAGCTGCAACTGCAGAAGTAAGTATTGAACTGAGTGTCTAGAAGATCTCCTCATTTGAACTGCGCTATAGGTTCATCTGAACCTCCTCTAAAAGCCGCAACTTTTGGTGGTGGAATGAAGTCAATCCGATGAACGGTTTGCAAGATATCGACTGCCCTAGTTTGAAGACGGAAACTACTGAAACTGAAGCTGCAATTGCAGAAGTAAAGATTTACTTGCATGGCCTAGAATATCTCCTTATCTGAACTGCGATGTAGGTTCATCTGAACCTCCTCTGGAAGCCGCAACTTTTGGTGGTGGAATGAAGTCAATCCGACGGTCAGTTTGTGAGATATTGTGTGCCCTAGTTTGATAATGAAGCCGCTAATGTTGATGCTGCTAATCTAGGGTTTGCTACTGCTGATATGAATCAGATTTATTGTACTATTTATCTCTGCTAAATTATTGAAGATAAAAGAATATTTGATCAAAGGTTTTCCCCACACATTGTGGGGTTTGTCCCTGGCTAACCGCCACATCTTGTGTCTCTTGTCTTGGCTTGTTTTCTGTCGATCATTTAAATGTTCTATCTGCACTTTACTTTATGTACATGTGATTGCTAACCTATGGAATATAATAAGAAAAATAAGTAAATTGTTATAAGCATATAAAATACCATAACTTAACATGGTATCAGAGCTGAGGTGAAGACAAAGCCCGAGCAAGAGCAAGAGCAATCACCAAAGAGAAGATTGGCAAGGCTATCCTAAAAGAACTATGGGGTCCTCAACACTCTTTCCTGCCGAAGACAAGCTCCATGAGAAAGCTGACTATCATGGATGGAAGATGTCTATTGATCTAACCCTGGAGGATCAAGGAGTTTTGGGTTACGTGAGAGGCAATATTGTTGAGCCTCCATCAAATGCACCTTCTGCTGCCAGGAACAAATGGAAGAACGGAGAAATTAAAGCGAAGAAGATTATCTGGGACTCTATCGACAAGTGCTTGGTGGCCTACATCTTTGATCTAGACACCTCCAAGGAAATCTACAATAGACTGGGGAGTTTATTTAAAGTTAATGATGCAAATAAAGTTTTGTTTCTTAGAAATAAGTTGAGGGAAATCAAGAAGGGTAAAGATGAGAGTATGCAAGCATACTTCTTAAGAATCACCAAGATCAGGAACGGTCTCCTATCTATTGGGGAAACTATTACTGACAGAGAAATGGCACTCACGACTCTTGGAGGATTACCATCCGAATGGTACGTGTTTAGGACTACTCTTCTAAACAATAATGTAATTCCTGGTTTCAAGGAATTAATGCCTAAATGCATTCAAGAAGAAACAAGGTAGAAGAGCAAGAAATGGCCATGCCTAAAGGTCCTCCTGTTTCCTTTTCTTCTCATGCTAAGAAAAGAAATAATTCCGGGACTAAATCAAAAGGAAAGGCTGGACCTAAGGGTGGAAGAAAAGGATGATGTTACATCTACGATAAAGCATGTCACTATGCAAGGGAGTGCCCTGATAGAAAGGACTCACACCGGGACGATGATCGAAATCCCTCTGATGGCAAATCAAAGGCATGACAAATTCAATGGCTAAGGTAAGAGGAGAGCTGGGGATTGAGGAAGAGGACAACCATTCAAGAAGGCTAGAAAGTCCAGGATGTATTAAATGCTCCTGACCTCAAAACGAACCTAGTGTCCATCTTGGCAATGGAAGACAAAGGCTACAAGGTAACTTTCAGCAATGGCAAGGTATGTATATGGAAAAATAATGTTAAATATACCTTTACTCTTTGGTTTAGTGTTGATTCATTATATCAGGTCGATGGAAGTCTACTAGGTGTCATGTCTTGTGACACAACTCTTCAGTCCAAACCTTGGCTTCGGAGGTTTGCCCACCTTCATTACAAAGCTCTACCCGATGTAAGACATATGGTAACAGGGATGCCCAAATTCCAAGTAGAGAAAGAAGGTGTATGTCCGAGATGTGCCGAAGGAAATCTCAAAAGTGGACTGTTCCCCTCAAGCCAAAGCAAGACCTCTGATATATTACAGTTGGTTCACTCAGGCATATCTGAGGCTGGCATTAAGAGGGAGACTACTACACCACATACTCCTAAGCAGAATGGTGTGGCGGGAAGGAAGAACCATACGATTGTGGAAACTATCTCTATGGGTAGATGATGTAACAATGTCTGATGTGGAGGAACCCATGTATCTTATTTATCCACCTGAGCCTCCCTCTTCTAGGAAGAGGCCTTCATGGCTTAGGGGGATACTTGATGATGCTGAAGGACATGTTGCACCCCGAGGAACCTTCCGTGAAAGTAAGAAACCTAAAAGGTATCAAGGATACCTGACCATCATGAGCACGATCATACAAAATGAACCTCCATCATTCTCAGATGCCGTCAAGCATCAAGTATGGAAGGATGCTATGACTAAAGAATATGAGTATATTATGGAGAATGATGTTTGGGAAGTAGTTCCCAGACCCTAGGACAAGACAATTGTCACTTCTAAATGGCTTTACAAGATAAAGCATGCAACAGATGAAAGTACGGAAAAGTATAAGGCTTGTTTTGTTGCTCGTGGTTTCTCCTAGAAGGAAGGTATAGACTATGATGTGATATTTGCACCTATTGTCAGATATATGACCATCCGCTCGATCATAGCCCTTGCGGATTCATAAGGATGGAACCTACATCAGATGGATGTCAGGACCATGTTCTTGCATGGTTCGATCAAAGAAGAGGTCTACGTGGAGAAACCCGAAGGATTTGAGATTTATGATCGAAAATATCATGTATGCGGGTTGAAGAAGGCTCTCTATGGGGTGAAGCAAGCACCCCGAGCATGGTATGAAAGGATTGACAGCTACTTGATGAAGCCGGGGTTCACTAGGAGTGAAGCCAATCCTAACCTTTACTTTAAGGTTGAATATGACAAGCCTCTCATACTGGTGCTATATGTGGATGACCTCTTTCCAACAGGTGCAGACCCTCTCATTCACAAATGTAAGAGGGAGTTGGCTTATGAATTTGAAATGAAGGACCAAGGACTTGAAGTGTGGCAGAAGCCAGGGGAAATTTTCTTATCTTAAGGAAAATATGTGGTAAAGATATTGGAAAGATTCGGTATGATGGACTGCAAGCCTGTAACTACCTCGAGGATCTTAACTTTTAGAAGTTATATGGTAGTAATGTCGGACCAGATTTGGGAAATGCCTCTGAGTTTCATAAACTCATTCGCATTGATGTTCTTGGTGAACCTCCATCCGAACATATGTTTTGCAGTTAGCATTGTGAGCTCATATTTGGTTGAGGCTCACTGGATTGATGCCAAGAATCTTCTGAGATATCTTTGTGGCACAATGGGTTAAGATACACTACCGGAGATGTGAGACTACTTGGATATACTGATGCTGATTGGTAGGCAGTGTGGTGGACCGTAAGAGCACTTCTAGGTGTTGTTTCACCTTGGGATCTGTTAGAGTCGGTCTAGTTATCCCTCCATCAGAGATCAAAGCTCTTTTTTGCATTTCATGTTTAGGTGTCCCATCCGTTTCGATCAGTTTCATTTTGTTAGGCATGCCATAACTATGATGGAATGGTTTGTGTCACTCATTCCCCTCGTGCTTGGCACTGCTGGTTCAAGTCTATTCATAAAAACAAGTCTTGAAAGATCATTTACAGTCCTGTTTCAAATTTCTAGGTCATGACAATAGTTCTTGGTCATTAGGTCTAGGGTTGGGTCAATTTTGTTTTGCAAATTCTAAGAAGACTAGCAGTCTAGAGGGATGTCCTTGATAGATGGTTACCTCAATAATTTTTTTCATTATACAGATAAATTAAGACTTCTCTTCAAAACTTTGTTTTGAAGATAAGTCGTCATCTCATTTTTGTAATAAATTTTCAAAAATTTCAGTTCTTGAAATTTCCAGGCGCAACCTTGGTCTCCTTTGCCAGATCATATCACAGCGATCCCTGCAAAAAATTGTCAAAGAAAATCATTATTTCAACCAAATTTAAGGAGGAAACCAAAAGGATCAGAATTCTATTAACCTTGAAAAAGTGTCAACGACAAAACATTACGAAATGGGTTATGGACCAAGAAAAAATCAAAAGGGAGTCTTTATAAAGATATTTCAACACATTTTCAACTCATTGTACATGCCAAGAGTGAAGAAGATTGTTCCAAAGCGAAATTGTGAGTTTGAGTGGAAGTTGGAGCAGTTTCCAGGCGTGCGACGCATCAGAGGCGCACAACTCACTGGGCACAAAGCCACAGTGTAAAAATACAAGCGCGCTGCGCATCAGAGGTGTGCGGCGTATTGGGTGAGGCGCGTGGCGCACTGGGTTTGGAGCCCGAAACTTGTTTGGAAAAGCATCAAATCGCCTCCTCTCCGCAAAAATTTGCAGGTAGGCTCATACCCATTACCTTTTCTTGGCTTTTAAAGGTTAATATGATGGGTTCATTAAACATTTTCCGTAGAGATCCAAGTTGGAAAGCCCCCCTTTGTCAATGAAAAAATGTTGTAGAGTTTGAGTGTAAAAAATTGTTGTAGGGTTTGAAACCAAGGTTGTGATTTTTCCCCATTTCCCTTCGTTTCCCATTCCCAAATTCACCATTATTTTTCCCCATTAATTCCCTCATTAATCCTACACTACAATACCTCAAATCTTAGTCCCTCACCTCTATTTAAAAAAAAAAAAAAACACATTATCCCTACCTAACATCCCAAAATCCTAAATCCAATATGTTCATTTCCCTTTCCTTCCCTAATTCCCTTGTTTTTATTTCCAAAGTCCCTAATTCCCTAATGTTTTCCCTTTCCTAATATTCCCTTGTGCATTTGTTTCCCCTTGGTCATAGCATTTTTAGACCAAAGAACAGTTTACAGTTAATTGTACACATAGATTATACATTAGCATATATATTCCAGCTATCTTGTTTTCAAAGTCATGTCAGAGGCCGAGTCAATCTATGAGCAAGAGTATGACAGTGATTCTACACCGGAGGTAAATGTGCCATAGAGGTATCACAAAAGTGGCAAAGGTGGTCAGCATGTCAGGGAGGAGCCTACTTCTTTGGCTCAATTGCAGGCTTGCCCACTTGCAATGGATTGTTTTCAGCGCCAACCATGTTTCCAATATTGTGAGATGATCTCACAAACTCAGCATCATCAGGAACTAGTCCGATTATTTGTTCTACATTTACATGATGGTCATGTAAACCTCGCCGGAGTAAATTTCACCTTGTCACCAGAGACTATTGCTCAGGCCACCGGGATACCAAATTTAGGAGAGGAATGGAGCAAATGCCAGCAGTTAAAAAGATTTTACTATGATCCATACATCAAACCCAGGTATATGAGACACTTGAGCACAGTTTTTCCTTTCAGATTCCTGAGGGATGAATTTTCATCGTTGATGAAACTCATCATTCGATATTTCAGTTGCGAGGGCAGATTCTCGCGTCTCTATGCGTACCATGTCCGTTTGTTGATGCATTTCATGAGGGTACGTATGATGAACATTCCATACTTCATGTATCACAACATAGAGAGGATGGTGACTTTAGTACAAAGGAAGAGCCCAACACATCAGCATAAGAGCATATATCATTACACACTGATCAAAATCATAGTGATGCATCAGTTGACACAGCAGGGCATTACTTGGGAGGATTTCATCTCCCGTGATCGCTTATCAGCACTACAGCCACATCCCGAGATAGTTCATGATGAGGGAGCGCCTTCACACAAGCCAAACATTCCTGAGACTAAGCATATAGGTGCTCCTCCATATGTGACATACCAGCAAGGCCATAGAGCCTTATTTGCATCTACACGACGAGTACTATCTCCACCCGGGGTGGAAGGGGTCTCGTTGACTTCATCAGTACAGCGAGTATTATCTCCACATCATGTGGAAGGGGTCTCGCCTTCTTCTTCAGCACAGGTATAGATCTAGGATAGAGGCAAGAGGCCCATGCATGATGAGGGTCCTTCAGGAGGTCGGGACACGGATTTCATTGATGTTGATGCGAGCTCTCCTAGCTCGGAGCTAAAGGAGATCATCCGGGAGAAAAGGGCTGAGAATGAATCGCTGCAAAAGAAATTGCAGATGGCTAAGTGGTGATAAACTACTTGGAGTAGCGCAACAAACAGCTAGAGGATGAACATACACTTTATGAGCTGCGGAAAATCCGTGAAGATCGAGAATTGGCCTGAAAGGGACCCGATGATTTGACACCGATTGATCGAGAGTCTATGCTCATCTGTGTGAGCACTCATTTGGAGAAATTATTGGTGAAGGCAAACAGAGACAAAGACATGCTTCGTCATATGAAAACTCATTATTGGGCTCGTATGCATGTCTGCAAAGCAAAAATGAAGATCCTAAAGAGGTGATTGAGCAAAGCACTAAAACGGCGAAAAAAGCCCGATCCACTCCAAATTTTGGCCGAGGCTTCATTGGCAGGGCACAATACATGATGGAGGGTCTTCACTCTGAATTTGAGCAAATTCGGATAAATTTTTTTCATTTTGAAAACTTTGTCCTTAAAACAAGTTTTTTGGCTCAACGCATAGCGCGTCGATGCGCGCGCTTAAGATTGGGACACTTGCTGGAGGAAAACTCTACATTTTTGAGTTTTTCATGATGAATTATACATGCTCAGCTATTTCCAAATCATTTCATTAAGTTATGGGTGACCAAAAGGCTCACAAATGCCATGAACATCACCTTTCTGCCACCTTTTGCACCAGCAGGAAGTACTTCTGGGAGAATGACATTTTGAGGGGGAAAATGAGCTCCAAATTGCAAAATTCCACTTGGGCAGGATAACAGACATCTAGGGCTTTCCAACTAGCTATTGTCAGCTTGATTTGGATGCCGAGAAGTGCCCCAAAAATATGTTGAAAGGTGCACGGCGCATAGGGCTCAGGCTCGCGACACACAGGGCTTTTTGGCCAAATTTCATCTTTCAGCTCAGGAAATGCAGCCAGTTTGACCAGTTTTGACTTGTGATGTGATTTTTCACTCCTCTTGATGTAATTAATGAAACATGATGTTATTTTGACACTTAGTTACTCATTCTAGAAGATTCATTCACCAAAAAGTGAAAATTTAATGAATGAATTGGTTTCCTACCTTATAGAGGCAAGTTGTTTTGACTACCTAGATTGTAGTGCTTTGTTTATAGTTGGTTGAAACAGCTCCTAGGATGATGAGCTCGACCCCTAGAGGCAAGGGAATGAGTTGGCTTGCCTATATTATGTATTTTCTTAGTCATTTTCAGGGTTGGACTCTTGGGAAAAGTTTGACACTCTATTGTACATATTTTATCTGCATTTTGGCAAAGGAAAGACCAAGGTTTTGCAGCACTATTTGGGATTCATGTGGCTTTATGTGTTGATGGTGTGATTCTTTTAGTATTTTTAAGTTTTTTATGTGTATCACTTTCATTCTTTTATCTTCCGCAATTGAACAAATGAAGTGTTAAGGTAGAATCCATAATTTGCTATGCTCTGCCTTTAAGTTTGTTTGATTTTCCATGTTTTCATCTGTTTATGGAGAATCCTTGAAAGTTTCTTACTCTCCTTAACTTCTCACTAGTTATATCTAGCCATTCATTCTCTTTAAAAGCATCAAGACAATCACCTACCTTGCCCCTAGTAGACCTCTGCAAAAACTGTGCTTCATCCCCGCACCCAAAATTGCCTTTCCCTTGAATTCAACTAAACTTCAAAAAATCAATTTCAAACTATTTTTACTTCATACCTAGCCTAAAATTAGTTATCAATTTAGTCATCTCAATCTCATTTATTACCTTTTGCCGAGATTGACTCGGAGAGAGCCCTCTTCTGTCCTCGTAGGGCTAGCTATGAGGCTGAGCATGGTTTGATGTAGCCTTGAGTTTTACCTTATTTCAGCCTAAGGTAGATTTGAGAGCTAACATAGTGGCAACCATACTGGGGAAGAAATCTCAATGGTTTGCTTGTTGATGTGTTTGTTTCATGAGTCTTAGACGGAGTCTAAAGTCACGCCAGGTAGCTTTCGAAATGCTTTTGCTATGCATAAGCGGAAGTAGATAAACGCTGCTTCAGTCGATCTCCGGTTAGCTTGTGAGCACTTGATTTGCAAATCCCCCAGTAAAATTGTTCGTTCTAGACCTTTGGATGATTGAGTCTAGAAGTTGATAGGCTGAATTACTTATATTCCTTTGATATTTTGACAAAACACACTGGCTTCAAAAAGACATACAAGAGCTAATCCAGATCCTAACCTGCCCCCTGTCTACGAAAATCCAAACTTGATTCGAAAAATCCTTTGTCAAGAAAGCTCGGCGACTCCCGTGGTTAAATCCCATTCATGTCCTGCAATTTTTGAATATCTTGAAGAACTTGCTTTTGATGAGAAGTTTGAACTGTCATTGTTCAAAACCAAGTCTGAAAATGCTCTCGATTCTATAGTTCTGAATCCTGATTTCGCGATCGCCCTTCAAATTGAAAAGTCTAACAAGTCTATTGAGAATTTCATTTTAAGACAACTCCAAACTACAATTGAGGTTACGAATATCATTGATTTTCTAGAAATTACATCTGCTACCATTGGATCTTCTATTACGACATCCACCTCTAGACATCCTACTGAACCGCCTTTCATTCCTACCATCCCTGTGCAACCCATTATTTCTGATCAGAAGTTTGAAATCAATTCGCCTTCATCTACTGTTTCCATGCCTAAAACTGCATCTCCTCCTCACACACCTCCTCATACACCTCACACTTCAGTTGCACCTACTCCCCCAACATCTCCAAGGCCGACTGCCAATCCACCAAGAACCATGGCTGCCAGATTTGCAACCCTTGCTTTGCTGGCCAATTTGGATCCTATGCTTGCTGATTATCAGAGCAAGATTCCTATATTCGATGGCACACCACAAAGTATATCAACTCAGCAGCATATTGTCTGAATGACAGACTTTTTGGACCTGCATGAAATTGATGCGGAAAATGTTTCAATGAGATTGTTTGCCCAGACTTTTGGAGGAGAGGTTCGTAAATGGTTTAGAGCTTTACAAGAAAGGAGTATCAATACATTACAGGAACTTCAGACCTTGTTTCTAGATCAGTGGGAAATGAAGAAAGATCCGTTGCAAATCACTTCAGAGTATACCAACATCAAGCATAATCCTGGTGAGTCCGTTCAGGATTATGTTATCATATTTAATGTAGTGTATAATGCAATTCCAGATGACTTAAGACCATCTAAAAAGTCAGCTCTTCTTAAATTCCCGGATGGTTTTGATCCAGAAATGGCTTATTCACTACGAGACAGAGATCCGCCTACCTTAGAAGATATGCAAAAGATTGTTGTTAGTGTTGAGGCAAATCTAAATGATAAGAGAGCACGATTGAAAGCAGAGAAAAGAGTGACTATAAAGGAAGAATCTACATCAGAACCGCCTTGGCTTTGTGAGATGGAAAAAATGTTCAAAAGAATGAACCTCGATAAATCGAAAACGCAGATTCGTAATCCAAATTATTGTGGCCAGCAACAGCCACAATTCAGAATTAAGCAGCGTGAACAAAGAACACAAGAGACGGCAGCCCAGCAGCAGATTAAGACTCCTCTTTTGCACAATTTTGTGAGTCAAGATTCAGATGACGATGTTGATGTAGTAGGGGACCAAAATCACTTCTTTACTCCTGATGATCTGCCCATTTACATCACTAAAGATGAAGAGTATGGAGAAAGTTCAGGCGCCCAGCAAGATGAAGATTTTATCTTAGCAAATGATGCAGATTTAGATGATTACCAAAGAGGATATTTGAATGCCTTGTCCACTCAATAGAAGCAGTATTCATTAAGAAACCGAGATGTGCCCATAAATCCAATTCAGAAAAGGAAAGAAGCTACAGCACCAAAGACAGATTCACCCATACCACAGAAGAAAGGAAAAGAGACATTTGATCCCACAACTAGCAAAGTATCATCAGTAGAAAGGACAAATTAGGCAAGTACAATCAAGGATAAAAAGGGAATTCCGGTCAAAGAAGTCGAAAAAGTTTCAGCATTTAGTTTGGAAAATGAAATTTCCAAATTAAAAATATCCATTCCTTTGACAGAAATCATGAAGAACAGCAGCTACCGTGGTCAAGTCTCTAAAATTCTAAATTTTGATCCAATGTTTGACACGGTAAACGTTGAAGATGATCAGCCAGAATTGATATTTGGGCCTGCATTAGATGGTGAGTCCCCTGACAGTGATGTTCCTCCCTTTTATATCAATTTGAGATTGCATGAATATGTATTGCACAATGCTATGTTCGATTCGGGTGCTTCGCACAATTTGATGCCAAAGGCGATCATGGAGAAGCTGGGACTAGACATTACAAGGAGACATCATGATTTGTATTCATTTCTTTCCAGCTGTGTGAGATGTATCGGGCTCATCAAAGATTTGGTTGTTATCTTAGACCAAATTCCAGCGAAGAATGTTTTGATGGATGTGGTTGTGGCGGACATTCCTCCGCGATTTGGGATGCTCCTTTCGAGATCTTGGGGAGCAAAATCGAAAGGTACACTACAGTTAGATTTCTCTTACGCAACAATTCCAGTCTTTGGTCAAATGAGAAAGTTATATCGAGAGCAAAAGATGAAATACATGATAACCAGCAAAGAGAAGCCAATCAATCATCCTGTAAATTATGTACATACCGATTTAGAGTCGTTTGTGTTGCTTGCTAATAGTTTTAATGATCTAGATAGTCGGTTAGTTCAGGCAGAAGATATACCAGAAATCACTAAGAATTTTAGAGAAGTTTTGCAAAAAGAAAGAAGAGAAAAGCAAACTATCCTAGAGCAATCAGCTAAAGAAAATGGGCAGCAAACAAAAAAAACAGAGCCGGTGCAATTTCAGCATTTAGAGGACGATGAAGATGGTCTTTGGACTATGGATTTTGATAGCGCAGTAGGTAGTGATGGAGCTGGAATTGGTGTTTGGATTCGCAATCCATTTTCCGCTACGGATATGGTTCCAAGCAAAGTGAGAGTGTGTTCCTACAAGCTAGCATTTGATTGTTCTAATAATGAAGCGGAATATGAAGCTCTAATTGCTAGCCTTAAGATTCTTAGAAAGCTGAAAGCGAAAAAGATTACAGTCTATGGTGATTCAGAGTTGGTGATAAAGCAGGTTAAAGGTGAGTTTCAGGCCAAGCATCTTTGCATGAGAACTTATCGAAATGCAGTCTTAGATATTTTGAAGTTATTTTCTGATCATACCTTGACATGTGTGCCTCGCATACAAAATGGTGTTGCTGATGGAATTGCTAAGGCAGCAAGCAACTTAAAAATTCTGATGAATTCCAGCAACAAGTTTGAGATTCATGTAAAACACCATCCCATCGTTCCAAACAATCAACAATGTTGGCAAGTCTTTGAGGATGACGAAGAGATTAATCAGTTTCTGTAGAATAAGGCTAAGTTCAAAGATACCTCCATAGATACAGAGCATGATGATGGTAGTGATGATATACAAATAAATCAAATGGAAGTACTGCAACTTAAAGATAACATCATTCCTAAGGGATTGATCCCTTTGGAAGAACTTTTCGACCAAGATGATGTAGCTCGTAAACCAACATTGAGGCCGACTGAAAGGGGCGTTGAAGAAGTAAATATTGGGCTAGCTGAAAATCCCAAGATGGTAAAATTATCAAAGTCATTATCACCAAAGGTAAAGGCAGAATATGTGAAATTGTTGTCTTTATTTTCTAATGTTTTTGCATGGGATTACTCATATTTAAAAACATATGACACAAATATCATTCAGCATACTATTCCCATTAAGTCAAATCAGAAGCCTTTTCATCAAAAGTTGAGGAGAATCAATCCAAAGCTGCTACCATTAATTGAAAAAGAGGTAAATAGATTGTATAAGTCAGGAATCATTGTGCCTATTCGATTTTCAGATTGGATATCAAATTTGGTGCCCGTGAGAAAGAAAACAGGTGAGATCCGTTTATGTATTGACTTCAGAAATTTGAATAAGGTCTCATTAAAAGACAATTATCCGCTGCCTAAAATGGACCACATATTGCAGCGAGTAGTTGGAGCATCAAGGATGTCACTACTCGATGGCTATTCAGGATATAATCAAATTCTAGTGCATGAAGATGATCATGACAAGACAGTGTTTACCACTCCTTGGGGAACGTTTCATTATGCAAAAATGTTGTTTGGTTTGAAGAATGCAGGAGCCACCTTTCAGCATGTAATGGACATGGCTTTCGCCAATGAGAAAGATGTATTTTTAGTTGTTTATCTTGATGATTTAACTGTGTTTTCAAATTCTGATGAAGAACATTTGTATCATTTGAAAATTGTCTTCCAAAAGTGCAAAAAATATGGCATTTCGCTGAATCCGAAAAAGACTCTTTTTGCCATGGATGAGGGCAAGCTCCTTGGCCACATCATATCCAAAGATGGCATCCATGTTGACCCTGCAAGTGTTGAAGCCATTTAGCAAATTGAACATCCCTAGAACAGGAAAGAAATACAGTCCTTTAATGGTAAATTGAATTTTCTGTGTCGCTTCATTCCAAATCTAGCGGAGCATCTTAGAGAAATCACGAGCATGCTGAAAAAGGACAGTCAGGTAAGGTGGACCGAAGAGGCAGTGAAATCATTCAACTTAGTGAAGTTAGCTCTTTCTTCAGCTCCTATTTTAATAATCCAAGACTACACGCAGGATTTTATTTTGTTCTCATTTGCTTCTGAGCACACTTTGGCAGCTGTATTAATGCAGAAAAGGGAAGGAGTTGAAAAGCCCATTGCCTTTTTTAGTCGGATTATAAGAGATGGAGCATTGAAATACAACATTATTGAGAAACAAGAACTTGCGCTTGTAAAGGCCTTGAAAGATTTATGTGTGTATATATTGCATTCCCACATTCTAGCCTATGTTCCTAACGCAGCAGTTAAAGATATTTTGGTACAGGCAAATCCAGAAGGCAGGCAGGGTAAGTGGATTGCTGCGTTGTTAGAGTATGATGTGGGGATTAAACCAACCAAACTAATCAAAGGACAAGGACTTGCCAAGTTAATGGCTGAAACGAATCTGCAAGTTCTAGATATAAATTTGATTGCTGCCATGTCTGATGAAGATGAGGAGAATTCATCAGTTCAGGTATCTGAGATGTTTCTTTCCTCCCCTTGGTATGTTGACATTTTATATGTACTTCAGAATTTGTCTTCACCTCCCGGAATGCCTAGAAATAAGAGTAGAACATTGAAATTGAAAGCTGCAAAATTCTACATACTAGATTCTGCATTGTTTTGGAAAGACCCTGGTGGAATGTTATTGAAATGTTTGGTGGAGGAAGAAGCCAAAAGAGTTGTGGAAGACTTTCATAGAGGAGACTGTGGAGGCCATCTGTTTTGGAAAACCACAACGAACACGATTCTAAGGGCAGGTTCTTATTGGCCTTCATTGTTTTCAGATGTATAAAAGGCTATTCAAAATTGTCACGAATGCCAAATTTTTGAAGGGAAGCAGAAACTACAACCTTTGCCTCTCAAACCAATTGAAATTAGTGCAACTTTTCAGTAGTGGGGATTGGATTTCATCGGGGAAATTCATCCAGCATCGTCAGGACAGCATAGATGGATATTGACAGCCACAGACTACTTCATGAAATGGATTGGAGTGATTCCTACCCGACAAGCCACGAATGCGGTAATTATCTCTTTTCTTGAAACCAATATTTTGTCACGTTTTGGGTGTCCAAGTAAGTTAACCACAGATAATGCAGCGACATTCAAGTCAAAAAGAATGGTCAAGTTTTGTTATAAGTACAATATTATCTTGGGACATTCAACCGCATACCATCCTCAAGCAAATGGATTGGTGGAATCATCTAATAAATCTTTGGTTAATATCATTAAGAAATTGCTGGAAATTAATAAAAAGGGCTGGCACAAGAAGTTAGTAAATGCACTATGGGCTGATAGGGTCAGTCAGAAAAAGTCTATTGGCATGTCTCCTTTCGAGTTGGTGTATGGGACAGACACGGTTTTTCCTACTTCGCTTGCTGTCTCGGCAGTCAAATTGCTTCAGGAAGCTGGTAGTGAGGAAGATCCTATGCAGAGAAGGATTAATCAGATGATCCATTTACAGCAGACACGGGAGGAAGTATTTCAAAACACTTGCAACTTGCAGGAGCGCATCAAAAAGATTTATGACCGGAAGGCAAAAGCGGACACATTTCAGCTAGATGAGGTAGTTTTGAGGTCGGATGCTCGACATGAAGACAAAGGAAAGCACGGCAAATTTGAAAATTTATGGAAGGGTCCTTACAAGATTGCAGCATATCGTGGCCAAAGCGCTTTTCTTCTCAAAGAAATGAATGGAGATGAGTGTCCTGGAGGGCCGATAAATGGTCGGCTGTTAAAGAGATACTACTTTTGAGTATTTTCTGCTCATTTCATCATCATTGTACATATCGTTTTACTTCTGTTTTATTTCACATGTATACTAACTTCTCATCTTCAGTCTGGGGCCCGCAGTGAAGGCTATAATTCTGAAAATGGAGGTTAGTTGGTTTAAGTTTGTCAAGTCAGTTGTATCAGTCCTTTTAGTTTCGAGTCTGTTTTGGTCAAAGTGGTTTTTGGGTTTTTAGTCCAATTGTCAAAATTTTGTGTTGGAATAATGACTCCATCGCCCAATGGATGAAGGCACTGTCTAGCTCTTACAGAGATCTACAGTTCTTGGCATCTCCAAGGAGCTACCATCCCCATTGGAGCCAATGTTAGAGTCAGTCTAGTTATCCCTCCATCAGAGATCAAAGCTCTTTTTTGCATTTCATGTTTAGGTGTCCCATCAGTTTCGATCAGTTGCATTTCGTTATGCATGCCATAACTCTGACGGAATGGTTTGTGTCACTCATTCCCCTCGTGCTTGGCACTGCTGGTTTAGGTCTATTCATAAAAACAAGCCTTGAAAGATCATTTACAGTCCTATTTCAAATTTCTAGTTCATGACAATAGTTCTCGGTCATTAGGTCTAAGGTTGAGTCAATTTTGTTTTGCAAAGTCTAAGAAGACCAGCAGGCCAGAGGGATGTTCTCGATAGATGGTTACCTCAATAATTTTTTATCATTATATAGATAAATTAGGACTTCTCTTCAAAACTCTATTTTGAAGATAAGTTGTCATCTCATTTTTGTAATAAATTTTCAGAAATTTCAGTTCTTGAAATGTCCAGGCTTAGCCTTGGTCTCCTTTTCCAGATCATATCACAGCGATCCTTGCAAAAAATTGTCAAAAAAAATCATTATTTCAACCAAATTTAAGGAGGAAACCAAAAAGGTCAGAAGCCTATTAACCCTAAAAGAGTGTTAATGACAAAACATTAAAAATGGGTTATGGACCAAGCAAAAATCAAAAGGGATTCTTTATAAAGATATTTCAACACATTTTCAACTCATTGTACATGCCAAGAGTGAAGAAGATTGTTCCAAAGCAAAATTGTGAGTTTGAGTGGAAGTTGGAGCAGTTTCCAAGCGCGTGACGCACTGGGCTAGGTGTGCGACGCATCAGAGGTGCGCGGCGCACTGGGCACAAAGCCACAGTGTAAAAATACAAGCGCGCGGCGTATTGGGTGAGGCGTGCGACGCACTGGGTTTGGAGCCCGAAACTTGTTTGGAAAAGCATCAAATCGCCTCCTCTCCACACAAATTTGTAGGTAGGCTCATACCCATTACCTTTGCTTGGCTTTTAAAGGTTAATGTGACGGGTTCATTAAAAATTTTCCGTAGAGATCCAAGTTGGAAAGCCCTCCTTTGTCAATGAAAAAATGTTGTAGGGTTTGAGTGTAAAAAATTGTTGTAGGGTTTGAAACCAAGGTTGTTATTTTTTCCCCATTTCTCTTCGTTTCCCATTCCCAAATTCACCATTATTTTTCCCCATTAATTCCCTCATTGATCCTACACTACAATCCCTCAAATCTTAGTCCCTCACCTCTATTTAAAAAAAAAAAAAAAACAAATTATCCCTACCTAACATCCCAAAATCCTAAATCCAATATGTTCATTTCCTTTCCTTCCCTAATTCCCTTGTTTTTATTTCCAAAGTCCCTAATTCCCTAATGTTTTCCCTTTCCTAATATTCCCTTGTGCATTTGTTTCCCCTTGGTCACAACATTTTTAGAGCAAAGAACAGTTTACAGTCAATTGTACACACAGATTATACATCAGCATATATATTCCAGCTATCTTGTTTTCAAAGTCATGTCAAAGACCGAGTCAATCTATGAGCAGGAGTATGACAGTGATTCTACACCGGAGGTAAATGTGCCACGGAGGTATCACAAAAGTGCAAAGGTGGTCAGCATGTCAGGGAGGAGCCTACTTCTTTGGCTCAATTGTAGGCTTGCCCACTTGCAATGGATTGTTTTCAGCGTCAATCATGTTTCCAATACTGTGAGATGATCTCACAAACTCAGCATCATTGGGAACTAGTCCGATTATTTGTTCTACATTTACATGATGGTCATGTAAACCTCACCGGAGTAAATTTCACCTTGTCACCAGAGACTATTGCTCAGGCCACCGGGATACCAAATTTAGAAGAGGAATGGAGCAAACACCAGTAGTTAGACAGATTTTACTGTGAGCCATACATCAAACCCGGGTATATGAGACACTTGAGCACAGTTTTTCCTTTCAAATTCTTGAGGGATGAGTTTGCACCATTGATGAAACTCATCATTCAATATTTCAGTTGCGAGGGCAGATTCTTGCATCTCTATGCGTACCATGTCCGTTTGTTGATGCATTTCATGAGGGTACGTATGATGAACATTCCATACTTCATGTGTCGCAACATAGAGAGGATGGTGACTTTAGTACAAAGGAAGAGGCCAACACGTCAGCATAAGAGCATATATCATTACGCGCTGATCAAAATCACAGTGATGCATCAGTTGACACCGCAGGGCATTACTTGGGAGGATTTCATCTCCCGTGACTGCTTCTCAGCACTACAGGTGCCTCCCGAGATAGTTCATGATGAGGGAGTGCCTTCACACCAGCCATACATTCCTGAGACTAAGCATATAGGTGCTCCTCCATATGTGACATACCAGTGAGGCCATAGAGCCTTATTTGCATCTACACGACGAGTACTATCTCCACCCGGGGTGGAAGGGGTCTCGTTGACTTCATCAGCACAGTGAGTATTATCTCCACATCATGTGGAAGGGGTCTCACCTTCTTCTTCAGCACAGGTACAGATCCAGGATAGAGGCAAGATGCCCATGCATGATGAGGATCCTTCAGGAGGTCGGGACATGGATTTCATTGATGTTGATGCGAGCTCTCCTAGCTCGAAGCTAAAGGAGATCATCCGGGAGCAAAGGGATTAGAATGACTCGCTGCAAAAGAAATTGTAGATGGCTAAGTGGGTGATAAACTACTTGGAGCAGCGCAACAAACAACTAGAGGATGAACATACACTTTATGAGCTGCGAAAATCCATGAAGATCGAGAATTGGACCGAAAGAGACCCAGTGATTTGACACCGATTGATCGAGAGTCTATGCTCATCCGTGTGAACACTCATTTGGAGAAATTGTTGGCAAAGGCAAACAGATACAAAGACATTCTTCGTCATATGAAAACTCGTTATTGGGCTCGTATGCATGTCTGCAAAGCAAAAATGAAGATCCTAAAGAGGCGATTGAGCAAAGCACTAAAACGGCGTAAAAAGCCCGATCCACTCCAAATTTTGGCTGAGGCTTCATTGGCAGGGCACAATACATGATGGAGGGTCTTCACTCTGAATTTGAGCAAATTCAGAGAAATTTTTGTCATTTTGAAAACCTTGTCCTAAAAACAGGTTTTTTGGCTCAACGCGTAGCGCGTCGATGCGCGCACTTAAGATTGGGACACTTTCTGGAGGAAAACTTTACATTTTTTGGTTTGTCATGATGAATTATGCATGCTCAGCTATTTCCAAAGCATTTCATTAAGTTCTGGGTGACCAAAAGGCTCAAAAACACCATGAAAATCACCTTTCTGCCACCTTTTGCACCAGCAGGAAGTACTTCCGGGAGAATGACATTTTGAGGGGGCAAATGAGCTCCAAATTGTAAAATTCCACTTGGGATGGATAGCAGACATCTAGGGATTTCCAACTAGCTATTTTGAGATTGATTTGGATGCCAGGAAGTGCCCCAAAAACAGGTTGAAAGGCGCGCGGCGCACAGGGCTTTTTGGCCAAATTTAATCTTTCAGCTCAGGAAATGCAGCTAGTTTGACCAGTTTTGACTTGTGATGTGATTTTCCACTCCTCTTGATGTAATTAATGAAACATGATGTTATTTTGACACTTATTTACTCATTCTAGAAGATTCATTCACCAAAATGTGAAAATTTAATGAATGAATTCGTTTCCTACCTTATAGAGGCAAGTTGTTTTGACTGCCTAGATTGTAGTGCTTTGTTTAGAGTTGGTTGAACCAGCTCCTAGGATGATGAGCTCGACCCCTAGAGGCAAGGGAATGAGTTGGCTTGCCTATATTATGTATTTTCTTAGTCATTTTCAGGGTTGGACTCTTGGGAAAAGTTTGACACTCTATTGTACATATTTTATCTGCATTTTGGCAAAGGAAAGACCAGGGTTTTGCAGCACTATTTGGGATTCATGTGGCTTTATGTGTTGATGGTGTGATTATTTAAGTATTTATAAGTTTTTTATGTGTATCACTTTCATTCTCTTATCCTCTGCAATTGAACAAATGAAGTGTTAAGGTAGACTCCATAATTTGCTATGCTCTGCCTTTAAGTTTGTTTGATTTTCCATGTTTTCATCTGTTTATGGAGAATCCTTGAAAGCTTCTTACTCTCCTTAACATATCACCAGTCAGATATAGCCATTCATTCTCTTTAAAATCATCAAGACAATCGCCTACCTTGCCCCAAGTAGACCTCTGCAAAAATTGTGCCTCATCCCCGCACCCAAAATTGCCTTTCCCTTAAATTCAACTAAACTTCAAAAAATCAATTTCAAACTATTTATACTTCATACCTAGCCTAAAATTAGTTACCAATTTAGTCATCTCGACCTCATTGATTACCTTTTGCCGAGATTGACTCAGAGAGAGCCCTCTCCTGTCGTCGTAGGGCTAGCTACGAGGCTGAGCATGGTTTGATGCAACCTTGAGTTTTACCTTATTTCAACCTAAGGTAGATTTGAGAGCTAACAGGATCTACTTCGATATCCTAGATAAGCAAGAAGCAGAATTCGATGGCTTTGAGCACCACTGAAACAGAATATATTGTTGCTAGCATGACCTCGTGTGAGGCAATCTGGTTGTGAAAGATCTTCAGTGAGTTGTTTGGATTTACATTGGATACCATTGTGATTCTCTGTAACAACTAGAGGTGGGATTTGATTATTGAGGAATCTTGTATTCGTCGATTGCTCCAGAAGATAGACATCATCTGGGATATGGTAAGTCGATGAGCAAGGAGGCTCCATCGCATTAATATGATGTACAGGTCGATACACCTTGTCAAAGCCCCAAGGCAAGATCTAGTCTGTGATTTTCCCAAACGACTTGGAGTCATCAAGAAACCCTTGTACAAGTGTCCTACATGTTGCATACATTGAGTTCTGGGAGCTCTGAGGGGCTTGCGGTTATTACTGGAGAAACATATGACCACAGGGTGACTGACCCTCCCCTGGTGGTGTGCATTGGAACAAGATGCTTTGCTCTCTTGTGGAACAAGATGATTCGCTCTCTTGTAGAACAGGATGATTCGCTCTCCTGTGTAGCAAGATGATTAGTTCTCCTGTGAGGCCTGGATTGATGTGTTCTCCATGGCGATTGTAGCAGAATTGATGCGTTCTCCTGTGAATCCTGGATTGATGTGTTCTCCATGGCATCCTGGATTGGTGTGTTCTCCATGGTGATTGTAGCAGGATTGATGTGTTCTCCTGTGAGGATAGGATTGATTAGTCTCCTGTCGACGCATCCTACCCATGCAATTTGCGACTCATGGGAAGTACCTCTCATCTGATCAATGAGCAGGGAAATGAATTTAGGGACCATAGTAGTACCGATGGGCGCATCGTTGTATCTACATACTCCCTACGCTAGGATGACCTCCATTGATCTGGGATCAATGATAATGGTCTGGGACCAGTGGTAGGAGTTGTACCATACTATGACACTGACTTCGGGTCGGTTGAGACTGGTCTGGGACCAGTGGTACATACTCCAAGACTGACTTTGTGTCAGTGCAGTACTAGTCTGGGACCAATGAGAGTGGTACATACTATGACACTGACTTCGGGTCAGTTGAGACTGGTCTGGGACCAATGGTACACTCTCTCAGATTGTGATACTGGTCTGGGACTAGTGGTAGGAGTTGTACCATACTATGACGCTGACTTCGGGTCGGTTGAGACTGGTCTAGGACAAGTGGTACATACTCTGAGACTGACTTCGTGTCAGTGCAGTACTGGTCTGGGACCAGTGAGAGTGGTACATACTATGACGCTGACTTCGGGTC
>APFE031288078.1:94759-191276 GCA_000404065.3 Pinus taeda | reverse complement strand
CCGATTCCGATAAGTATTCATGGAGATATGAATTTATTTTGATTATGGAATTATTATCAAGCCGACCTACAACTCATGTAGGCTCAGAAGCCCAACAATGGTATCTATTCAAACACCAACGTTGTGTATAAATATAAGAGGACTTTTCCTCATTTTCTCACACCCTTTTCATCACATCTCTCTCTCTCTCTCTACTATGCAGAAATGAGTCTCTTCTCTATTGCGCAGAAATGGGTCTCTCTCTCACACATGTGAAGCCGAAAGTTGTTGTACCTTGAAGCTGCAACTGCAGAAGTAAATATTGACCTTCGTGGCCTAGAAAATCTCCTCTTTGGAACTGTGCTATAGGTTCATCTGAACCTCCTCTGAAAGCCGCAACTTTTGGTGGTGGAATGAAGTCAATCCGACGAACGGTTTGCAAGATATCGACTGCCCTAGTTTGAAGCCAGAAACTACTGAAACTGAAGCTGCAACTGCAGAAGTAAAGATTGACCTACATGGCCTAGAAGGTCTCCTCTTTGGAACTATGTTGTAGTTTCATCTGAACCTCCTCTGAAAGCTGCAACTTTTGGTGGTGGAATGAAGTCAATCCGACAAACGGTTTGCAAGATATAGACTGCCCCACTTTGAAGACGGAAACTGCTGGAACTACAGAAGTAAAGATTGACCTACTTGGCCTAGAAGATCTCCTCATATGAACTACACTATAGGTTCATCTAAACCTCCTCTGGAAGCCGCAACTTTTGGTGGTGGAATGAAGTCAATCCGACGGTCGGTTTGTGAGATATCATTTTCCCTATTTTGGTAATGAAGTCGCTAATGCCGATGTTGCTAATCTAGGTTTTGCTACTGCTGATATGAATCAGATTTATTGTACTATTTCTCTTTTCTAAATTATTTAAGATAAAAGAAGATTTGATCAAAGGGTTTCCCCACACATTGTGGGGTTTGTCCCTAGCTAGCCACCACATCTTGTGTCTCTTGTCTTGGCTTGTTTTCTGTCGATCATTTAAATGTTCTATCTGCACTTTACTTTATGTACATGTGATTGCTAATCTGTGGAATATAATAAGAAAAATAAGTAAATTTTTATAAGCATAGAACATACCATAACCTACCACATGCACAGGGGTTGGTGTCTCGGGAGTAATGACAATGGGGCTTAGGGGAGACTAGAGGATGGAGGATGGGGTAATTGTTCACATTTTGTATTTTTGTTGTGCTTCCATCTCTATCCATCTTCACGCACCCTGTTGTTGAAGCTTAGGCAGCTGGGTTCTGTGGGAAACTTAAAATAATAGACTGTAGGGTGTAAGATGGTCAAACAAAGGGAAGCGGTTGATTTGGACCCCTAGCCTGAGGAAATTATGTCGGTTTGGAGGCTAGAGGTCACAGATCAAAACATCGAGAGGTATATTCTTCTAGCTAGACTTCTAGGAGGAAAGAAAGGTGGCTCTGGCACAAGTCAGAAATAGGGTAAATTTGTAGGTCTCCTAGAGGAAAGCCTAGGACTGTCTTACTTGGAGAACTGGGAAGGGTAGGAGCTGGAAGGGAGGAAGAAATCTTTACTTCTTGGGCACTATGCAGTGGGAAATGAGGTTTTCCAAGTAGGTAACATTGTTCCTTGTTTGCCTAAAGAGTTTTATTCTAGGGTCTTAGAAGACATTATTATTAGCTGTGGTTACAAGGGTCAGGAAGGTCTGAGATCCTTCCTTGTGGAATATTTGGAGCCAGAAGAGGGTAGGAAAGGGTTTCGGCTGGATAGTATTCGTTCATGCAGAATCCCTCTCAATGTAAGTAGAAGAGAAAAAATTCCTTATGAAACCTGAGGAAGGAAGCGAGGGTTATCTAGAGGCAGAAGGGGTAACAGGAGGAAGGGAGCCATTACGGGGAGTGGGAAGTCAATTTAGGAGGAAGGAGGAGACTTTGACAGTCTCAAAATTGTTAGGAAGGAGGGGTGTTCTAAAATGCTCCAGGAAGATGCAGTCAATGTGGAAGAAACTATTTTGGGTAGGCACGAAGGGGGGAGGCACGGGATGAATGGGGAAAAGAGGAAAAAAGACAAGCTAATAAAGAAGATTGAGGTAGTTGTGAATTTGGTTCCTGGGATGGATGTATAAATTGATGAGGCTATGGAGGTCTTGAAATTAACACTAGTTGGCCGGGAAAAAGGGAAGAAGTATACCACCAACTATATATAAGAATGGATAGTCAAAAATAGCAGGAGGCGCCAGATAAGTCATTTGTGGTCTCATCTCTTGCAAAGGGATGGTTTATGATCAAATTCGATAAGATAGAAACTGTGGAATGGGTATTGGGAAGGAATTGGTGTTTCGGGAGACATCTGATATTATTTAAAAAATCGAACCCAATTCTTGATGCGTAGAGAGAAAAGGTGGATGAATCCTCGGTGTGGGTTCAAATGCTTGGGATCCCTCCATTTCTGTAGTTTGATTCAGTTTTCAGGGCAATTGGAAATCACCTGGGTCGGTTCCTGGAAGTAGATATGTCCTTCTTACAAACTAGAGATAAAGGGATGGCTAGAATTATGTTAAGTCTAAACCCTCGGGAAGGGATGGCAGAAGAAATCAATTTGAAATACAAGGACTTCACTTATACTCAGATGTTAGACTATGAACACCTGCACTTTCATTTTCATCGTTTCCATAAATATGGACATTGGGTAAGGGAATTTTCTTTGGGGTTTAGACGAAGAAGTGGGCATAGAAAGGAAGGGGGAGGGAAAGGACCAGATGCGGAGAAGAATAGGAGCAAGGATACTCCTAGCTTAGGTGAGGATCATATGGAAGTTGATAAGATGCAGGAGGATATAACGAAGAAAATGGAAGTTTAGGAGGAGGAAAATCCCATCAGAATTCATCAACAGCAAGAGGATACAACCATTCCATTGTGAGCAGAAGGAGATGGAAGGGATCCAGTTCTTTAGCCAGAGGGTACGACTCTGGAACCTAACCCCTCTCTGAATTCACCTTTGCAATCGTTGCTTAATTCATTGTCCAAGCCTGGTCCCTCCAGGCTAATCAATCTAGATAATATTCATGTTAACAGTGTAATTGAACAACTGGATAGTATAATCACCTCAATCCATAAACTACATCTGAATCAAAGCCCTGGGGTGAGTGAAGAGGTCGATGCTTTGGCTGTAACCCATCCTGTTAACCCTCACTACAATCTTAGAGCTTGTGATAAAAAAACCCCTCCTTAGGAGGGTGTGGGAGGTTTGGTCATGCAAACAATTCCTGAGGGTCCCCGTAAAACTAGAGGGAGGAAATAAAATTTATTTAAGGCCCAATAGAGAGCCAATATTGACATAGTGGATGGTAAGCAACCATCCATTTTAGGGGTGCTTAGAGCAGTGCAAAATCCCCCCTTGGTTTCTCAATGATTATTATGTCTTTCAATTGTAGAGGTTTAGCCAGTGCTCCTCTAAAACTGGCTCTGAAAGCGCTGATTAATAATTACAAATCTGATGTGCTATTACTACCAGAGACATTGGGTGCTGGAGTAGAGGTTACCAAAGCTCTATTGAGAAAAATGTCTGGATGGCATTTCCAAGCATTGGATACCAAAGGTAGATCTGAGGGGTTGGTAACTGGAGTGAAGGAGGGAAGGCTCAATATCCTTACTTAGTGGGGCTTGGACCAGGCCCTAGGAGTAGAAGTCTATTCTTTGGATTTGTGTTCAAATGTTCTTATCCTTAACATATATGGTCCCTGTCATGATAGGGTATCATATTGGAATAACTTTTTCTCAAATTCCTTTATGGAAAATCCGAATTTGGTGATTGGGGGGGGATTTAAAGTTTTATCTTAGAATCTCTAAAACTCGGGCACCATCTGCTCATTCTGACCCTCTTTCTGATTTTTTTTCCAATAAAATAAGAGGAAGGAATCTTATGGATATAAACTTGTTGAAACCAATACCTACCTAGAGGAACAAGAGAACAGGGGAAGATAGGGTGGCAAAGAGGCTGGACATGTTTCTCATGAGAGAAGAAGTAATGGTGAAGATTCCAATCTTTCGACACCGGGTAGGAGAAGGAGGCAACTCTTATCATTTACCAGTTCTACTTGAAATGAAATGGCCAAGTAGAAATCCGACTGCTCCTTTCAAATTTAATCCATCCTAGCTAGTGGAGGACTCTTATAACATTTTGTTTATAAAAACCTAGAGACAAGTGGATCCAAGAGAGGGAGGAAAAGCTTTCTGTTTCATGGAAAAGTTGAAACGATTAAATAAGGCAAGTATCGAATGGGCCAGAGAGAAGAAAGTTAAAGAAGAAGAATACCTAACGCAGATAGGATTGGAACTCAATCAGCTTGAAAGTCCAGAAGAAGATGGATATGAAAAAGAAGGTAAAAGTGGTAGGATCAAAATGTTGGAGTTGAAGCATAGAAATATTCTTTCAACAAGAGAAGAACAATGGTGACTTAAAAGTAGGGAAATTTGGCTAAGGGTTGGGGATGAAAACTCAATTTTTTTTCAAAATTATGCAAAAGGAGGAAAAAATCAAATACTATTTGGTCCTTAAAATTGGAGGATGAAAGGCAGGCCAAATCTTTTGAGGAGTTTTCAATGATGGGGAGGAGCCATTTCAAAAATCTTTTCAAAGCTCCCTCAGAAGTGTCAATAGCGAGGGTGGTAAGGATAGCTCAATTTTTCCCAAGTTATCTAGGAGGGGAGGAAAATGAATCTCTCATGGGGGAAGTCACTAGAGGGGAAGTTAAAGGAATATTAAAGTCAATGAAAAAGGATAAGAGTCTTGGCACGAATGGATGGACTATGGAGATCTTTCAACACTTTTATGAGACCATAGGAGATGAACTGACTGAGGTGGTCGAAGAATCCAGGATAAAAGGGGCGATCTATGAACCTTTCAACTCCACATCCATAGCCCTAATCCCAAAAAAGGAGGACCGTTCATCTTTGAGGACTTCAGGCCAATATCACTATGTAAATGCATCTACAAAATAATTGCCAAATTAATTGCAGTCAAATTGAATCTGATCCTTTCAAGGGGTATTTCAAAAGAAAAATTTGGGTTCCTGGATGGCAGACAGATACATGAAGCAGTAGGAGTGGCTCAGGAAACCATCCAAAACATAAAAAAAAGTAAAAGGAAAGGCATTGTAATGAATATAGACCTCTCTAAATCATATGATCGTATTAGTTGGTTGTATTTACAAATGTTGTTGACTCACTTGGGATTCCTTATTGGATTTATAAACTATATTGTGGGATGTTTGAACAATGTTTATTTTGCTATATTGATTAATGGGGCAGCTACCCCTTTCTTACAGAGTCAAAGAGGATTGCGACAAGGATGCCCCCTATCTCCCTTTCTCTTCCTGTTAGCAACATAAGACCTTAGTCAAATGATATTGGAAGTGAGGAGAAGAGGAGAGATATAGGGAGTAGAAGTGGCAGTCAATCTTTATATAACTCATTTTTTGTGTGTAGAAGATATTCTTTTGTTCAATAATGGTAGTAGGAATGAAACAAAGGCTTTAAAACTAATACTAGATCTGTTTCTCAAAGCTATGGGTATGTACATTTATAAATAAAAATCATCAATCATTCTGGAAGGTTTCAATGGGATGGAAACTAGAAATATTGCATAGGATTTGCCATTTGAAGACAAGAAGATGGCTGACAACTTCAAATACCTAGGGTTCTATTTAAAGCCTCACTCGTATAGAAAACAAGACTGGTGTTGCCTAGTGGCTAAAATTGAAACCAAGATCAATCACTGGAGTTTCAAATGGCTATCTAGAGCAGGTAGACTAGTCCTTATAAAATTTGTCCTAATGGAAATTCCTATATAATGGGAGGCACTTACCTGGGTTCCGAAAGGAATCTTGGAATGGGTGAGGAAAGTATGTAGCAAATTTTTGTGGGTTGGCTCTAAAGAGGAATTAGTTCTCCCCTGGGTGGCTTGGGACAAGGTGGTTAGGCCTAAGGAGTGGGGTGTGTGGGGTATTAAAGACCTCACAGTGTTTGGACCATCCTTAGCAGCAAAATTGGGATGGAGACTACTAACGAAGGAAAATTTGTGGACATTAGTTGTAAAAAGAAAGTATATTGATACCATCCATTTAGATGAATGAATTAGGAAGCAGGGTAAGAAAAATTCTCAAGCCTCATTAGTTTGGAAAGCAATTTTGGACACTATCAAAATTATTGAGAAAGTACTCTCCTGTAAGGTTGAAAATGGATGGAAATGGAGAACAAGTAAGAATAGGGAAGGATCCATGGGTGGGATGCAATGAAGGCTTCTCACTATCTTCGGGCATCATTAATTAGCTTGAAACAAGAGGGATCCATCATTTAAGTGAGATTGAAAAAGTTGGCCATTCCATAATATGGGGCCAAGCATGGTTATTTGGAGTAGACCTTAACCTTGATCAGCAATGGATGGAGGAGTGACAACAATTTACTAGGGAACTGACAAGATCCAATGTTAGCTCAGAGACAGACCAGATTGGCGAAGGTGGGCATATTCTCCTACAAGAAATTACTCTCCAAAATTTGGATACAACTTTCTTATGTCAAATAAGGGATGGGGGATCCAGGAGTGGTGGGTGAAACACATCTAGAAGCTTAAATTTCCAGCAAAAACAAAAATGTTTTTTTGGTGTATTCTTTGGAATAAAGTCCCTTATTGAGACAATCTTTAGAAGAGGTCTAAGACGAGTTTGAGTTGGTGTTCATTGTGAAAAAAAGATGAATAATAAATACAACACCTAATTCTAAAGTTCCCCTTCAGTAAATCAGTGTGGTTGGAAATGAGGAGGCCGCTAAAGGTCGGTAAGAGATGGGAGGGTGAACTCCCAAAAGAGGTATGGAAAAATTGGTAGAAGGATTCTCCGGAAGGAAACTTGCGTAACTTACTATTAATAATATCTTAGGGCATCTAGCTAGCTTAGAACCGAAATATCTTTAAGGACAAGACTCCTTCATCAGTGCACATTGCTATCAAATGTGCTGCAATTTATAAGAGTATCCTTGAACCAATCTGGGAAACAATCAATAGGGAGATAAAGGAGGAACAAATAAAAGGAAACATTCATTGGGCTTACTTTGACAGGGCATCCGATTAATGTAATAGATGTGGGGAAGGCTTGGTGATTCATCTGAATGCACAAAGATGCCTAAAACCCTCGGTGGGGCTGGGCGAAGGGTCTAATAATTATGCGAAACTTCAAACTTTAAAAATTCTTCTATGCTGGCTCACTCACCTAGGAATTTCTTCGGTTCAGATTTTTGCAGATTCAATGAATGTTATAAAATGGTTCAATGGTGAGAGTAGATGTTAGAGTTATATTCTCTCTCCTTTGTTAGAAGAAGCTAAATATCTTAAGCAATTTTTTAATGATATTACTATATGTCACATTTACAGGGAGTGAAATTGTAACACAGCATGCCAACTTTCCAAAGTGGGTGTGCAACAGGATCTAGACTATTGGTGTATAGAAGAATCTGAAAATGAACAAATCCGTGTGTCAAGTCTGCCTCCTTTTTGAGACCATATACAGAGCCAAGGTTTAATCATATTATTTGCTCAATTTTATTTTTTGTATTATCCTTTTCAATGATGGAAACTCAAACTTTAAATATGTTTATATACATTATGCTATGAAAAGAAAAAAATCGGTTTTGGTTTTTTGATTTGGATGATTAGCTGCTGATCCTATTCCTGTTTGGGTTGTTTTCCTCTACGAGGAGGCCCGGGAACTAGTTCAACGACCATATTTTCATATTGATATGGGGAAGTAATATGTTTTAGCTTACTAGCTCAGATCAAACTCTATGTTTAGATGATAAACATATAGTTCACCGAATGCTTAACTGCATATACTATGTAACTTTTTATTGCCTTAATAGAAAGTTTGATATTTTCTTTAGAAAAAAAAAACAAACTTTAAAATAAAAAAGTGAAAATTTATTTCACAAAATTCTTAAAGAAAAAATTTAAAACCTAAAATAATTAGAAAAAAAAATATTTTTACCATTCAAAAATAGAAAATATGCATTTAATAAATGAAACTCTACAAGTAAGAAACAAATTTAAAACCTAAATTATAGTTTTTTTGGTGGTTTCAAAGTATTTTCTAGGTTGTTTTGATGGTTTTCTAAGTTGGTTTTGTGGTTTTATAGGTTGTTTTGAAGGGTTTTTGTTGAAATATGGCAACAAGAATATTCCAATTTAATTTGTCCTTGAATTAACTTGTGAATTAAAATTGAATTTAGTCTTAATAGCTACTTGGAAATAATTAATTAATTTATTTTAAATTAATTAGTTGGAGAAATTCAAGTTAGAAGTCTTTCTGAAGTCATGCAAGAGTTATCCCTTAAATTAAGGAGATAAGATTGAGTTATATTTGAGTTGTAATTAGTTAACTTAGTTTACTGATTTAAGTCTAGTTAAATTAGTTCCAAATTGTTTGAGGAACTAATAGTGAGTTAACAGCCAGTTGATGCATTAATGCACTCAACTAGTGCTACTTTAGTTAATTGAATATTCTCTCATCAGGAACTCATGCGTGTCTATTATGAGAAAGACCTAGTTGAGATTAATGTTCAAGGACAGTGTACTATCAGTTGCATGTGTTTTCTCATGGGGAAAACTCATGCATGGAGTCAAGGATTCATCCTTGAGGATTGCGTAGTTTTGAAGGCTTGGTTTTCCACTTGGTAAAAGGCTAATCATCCACAAGGAACAACACAAGGAAATAGGAGCTTGGAGGGAAGAGAGGAAGGCTTGAGAGAAGCCAAGATTTCCTGTGAGCATCTGTGAGGATTGTACTGAGAGCTGGCTAGCTGTGAGAGCTAAGGCTTTGTATAATTACTATGTATTTCCACCATGTATGATAATACAATAGGGTGGGGTTTTTAGTTCAAGCTTTCCCAAAGTATTTCATTTGTATTGTGCCATTGATTCTTCTCCTTCGAGTTATATTTTTCAGCGCAATCTTTAAGCTTCCACAAATTGATAGTAGAAGTAGGTTACAATATTCTGCTTTGACTTATATTGCATTATCAGGTTAACCTATCACATATTTTCTACATGGTATCAGAGCTGTGAACAGTATACTGAGAAGAGAATTCAAAGTTTGAAGTGTGAGGTTGCAAGTGCAAATCGAATTCATACCATACTTCAAGGTTGGCCAATGGCATTTTATGGCTTGAGGCTCGAGTATGCCTTGGAAGGTAGCTCGAATTACATAGCATGGAAAGATGGAATGGAGCCTGTATTAGAAGACAATGCCTTGAAGGAATTCATTGATCAAGAAATCCCAAAGCCAGCTTCAACTAATGCACAAGAGTTGGTTGAGTGGAAGAAGTGTGTGGCGAAGGCGAGACAGATCATCCTTGAGGGATTTCGAGACCATATTGTCTCGAGCCTCCATGGGAAGGATACTCCATTTTCAATGTGGAAGATATTGAAGGACCTCTACCAGAATAGTAGCGACCAAAGGAAATTGGCGCTTAACGATAAGCTTCGAAGAATCAAGATGGAGAAGGGAGATACTATTTCCACATATCTGAACGAGCTCACCACTTGTAGAGATGATCTTGGCAGCGTGGGAATAACTACTGCTAATGATGATACAGTAAGCCTCACTCTCCTTGGCCTTCCAAAGAGTTGGAATAGCTACCAGGACTCTGTGAATGGAAGGGAGAAACTATCAAATTGGAAATGGCTATGGTCGGATCTTATGCAGGAGGAGATCAGGAGGAGCACACGAGATGGTTCTTCATCCAAGAATGATGATGAAGAAAAACTGGCCTTAGCAAGTAAGGCAAGGAAAGGGAAGGGGAAGGCTTCCCATTCCAAATCGAATTCTTCTCATGGAGGGAAGAAGGGTGACATGTCTAAAGTAAGATGCTTTAATTATCACAAGATGGGACATTATGCGACTAATTCCCCATCGAAGAAGTCCAAGAATGGATCCTCGGAAGGATCAGAAGGTGAGGCATTAGCCTCTTACTTCGAAATGGACTTTACCCTCATCGCATACATGGTGTCATCAATGATGGGTTGTGTTTTGTATCTTGACAGTGAAGCCTCATTCCACATGACCGGTGATAAAAATTTATTTAGTACCTTGGAGGAGAAAAACCTCAAGATGCGCATAGAGATGGGTGACGACGGAAGGTGTAGTATTTTAGGAGTGGGCATGGTTGCTTTTTAAAGGGAGCATGGAGCTCCTCTCACCTTGACAGATGTGATGTATGTACCTGAACTGAAGAAGAACTTGGTATTGGTCACAATGTTGGAGGACAAAGGCTACGATGTTGTCTTCAGTAAAGGAAAGGCATTCCTAAGACACATAGCCATGGGTCAAACCAGGAGGATAAGGATTCGAGTCAAGAATCTCTATAAACTAGAGGTAGATGATTGTGCAGCATTGAGTACAAAAGCATAATTGGTGCAAAGCCAAGACATTGGTGAGTTATGGCACAGGTGGTTGGGCCATTTGCATCATGGGGCTTTGAAGATAATGCAGTAGATATCTGCAGGACTTCCCAAAGGTAAACTTGAGAAAGTTGACACATGCAAAGTTTGTACTTTGGGAAAGTACACCAAGTCTTCCTTTCATGATCGAGACAGTCGAGCAGAGGCTATCTTAGAGTGAGTTCATACTGATTTGTGTGGACCATTCTCGATGGCATCCACAGCAAAGCAAAGGTATTATGTGATTTTCATTGATGATTATTCTCGTAAATGTTGGATTTATTTCATGCAAAAGAAGGACCAAACTTTCACAAAGTTTTGTGAGTTAAAAGCTTTGGTCGAGAAAGAGTCAGGGAAGAAGATCAAGGCCTTGAGAAGCAACAATGGTGGAGAATATGTCTCTCAATAGTTTAAGGACTTCTGTGCAGCGGAAGGAATTAAATAAGAGTTGACAGCACCTCATAACCCACAATAGAATGGGGTGGCCGAGAGGAATAATAGAACTATTGTAGGGGTAGCATGGGGAATTTTGCATGACCAAGGCCCACCACTTCACTTGTGGGTTGAGGCATGCAACGCAACGGTCTATTTGCAAAATAGAAGCCTGCATTGCATACTTGGGATGAAGACACTAGAGGAAGATTTCTCTAGTAATAGACCAGATGTGGGTCACTTTAGGATCTTTGGCTCATCGGTATATTGCCATGTGACAAAGGATGCACGGAAGAAGCTTGAGCTAACAACAGAGGTTGGGATATTTTTGGGATACACTGATACACCTCACAACTATTGGGTTTACTTACCTACCAGTCGGAGGACAGTGGTTCCCAGAGATCTCAAGTTTGATGAGCAGAAGGCCATGCGAGTTTCCCCTTGAGAGGGAGCTCCAACTATAGACTGTGGAGGAATTGTTGGTTCCTAAGGAGGTGGAGCCTTAGACTAATGTGGAGTAGTTGCATGCAGAGGTTCTAGGAGTGGAGACATCCACTCAAGCAAAGTATTCCAGAGATGGACGAAAGCGCATAAGAGAAGCTGACAGATTGTTGGAGGATGCGAGAGAGAATGTAGGAGATCCATCTTCTCAGTGCAAACAGAGGATGTCACCTAAGAGGTACACTAGATACATGGCCCTTGCTAGGGAATGTGTTGAGACTGAGCCATCTTCCTTTGAGGAAGCAATGCAACAGCCGATTTGGGTTGATGCTATGGTGGAGGAGTATGACTCCATAGTTCATAACAGTGTTTGGGACGTGGTTTCGAGACCGGAGAACAAGTGAGTTGTGAGATCTCGTTGGCTTTACAAGGTAAAGCAAGCTGTTGATGGTAGTGTGGAGAAGAATAAGGCAATATTTGTTTCCCATGTCTTTTCACAGGCCGAGAGGATCATGTTGTTGCAGTATATTTCGACAAAGGAGCAAGATGCTGACATTTTGACAAAGGCATTGTCAAAGTGCAAATTCGAGTTCCATAGAGACAGGATTGGGGTGGCAGATAATCCCTTTCTTGTTGAGAGGGGGTGTTGAAATATGGCAACAAGAATATTCCAATTTAATTTGTCCTTGAATTAAATTGTGAATTAAAATCGAATTTAGTCTTAACAGCTATTGGAAATAATTAATTTATTTATTTTAAATTAATTAGTTGGAGAAATTCAAGTTAGAAGTCTTTCTGAAGTCATGCAAGAGTTATCCCTTAAATTAAGTAGATAATATTGAGTTATATTTGAGTTGTAATTAGTTAAATCAGTTTACTAAGTTAAGTCCAATTAAATTAGTTCCAAATTATTTGAGCAACTAATAGTGAGTTAACAGTCATTTGATGCATTAGTGCACTCAACTAGTGCTACTCCAGTTAACTGAAGATTCCCTCATCAGAAACTCATGCATGTTTATTATGAGAAAGACCCAACTGAGATTAATGTTCAAGGACAGTGTACTAAGTTTCATGTGTTTTCTCATGGAGAAAACTCGTGCATGCAGTCAAGGATTCATCCTTTAGGATTGCGCAGTTTTGAAGGCTTGGTTTTCCACTTGGTAAAAGGCTAATCATCCACAAGGAACAATGCAAGGAAATAGGAGCTTGGAGGGTAGATAGGAAGGCTTGAGAGAAGCCAAGATTGCCTGTGAGCATCTGTGAGGATTGTAGTGAGAGTTGACTAGTTGTGAGAGCTAAGGCTTTGTATAATTCCTATGTATTCCCACCATGTATGATAATAAAATAGGGTGGGGTTTTTAGCTGAGGCTTTCCCCAAATTATTTTCATGTGTATTGTGCCATTGATTCTTCTTCTTCTGGTTATATTGTTTAGCTCGATATTTAAGCTTCCACAAATTGATAGTAGAATTAGGTTATAGTATTTTGCTTTGATTTATATTGCATTATAGGGTTAACATATCACAAATTTTCTACAGTTTTTTTATGGTTTTCTTGGTTGGTTTTGTGATTTTGTATGCTTTTTTTAAGGGTAATTTTTTTGTGGTTTTAGTAGTTTTTGTATGGTTGTTTTTTATTTAATTAATTGGTTTTCATGGTTTTTGTACATGGTTGTCTTTTTTCCAAATTAATTTGTTACATTTTGCAAAAAGAAAATTAAGAAAGTGTTGACAGTGATGGATCTACCAAAATTCATGGGATCTCCTCGATATGAGGTCCCAATTAGACCTCACACCATTTGGTGTAGGAGTCACATCTGGTATAATGGCCCAATTTCCAAATACTTAAAGATTTTCCTCGGCTCTAGCTGTTAGCACATGAGAGTGTTGCAATGATATTTTTGAAAAGAAAGGTGATTATGCCTCGTAAGTGTGTAACATAAATGTGTCTAGGTTCTCTCACTACAAAAAGGGGGCGGAGAAAAGTGAGCCTCTAAGTGAGAGGTAATAGTACCATTTAGTAAGAGACACATGTGAACCTGGAAGGCATGTCCAACATCCAATGGAATAGTCCAAAATGGATGTGATAATCGTTACAACCAAAGAATAGGGAAAGATATGTCTACCATCCAGTGGAGTAATCGACAATGAATGTGATAGTCGTTACAACTGATGAGTAAGGAAAGACCTGTCTAGTATCCTGCGGAATAGTCCACAAGGATGAGACAACAATAGCAACCATTATAGCACATTCCCAACAAGATAAGAACTAAAACAACTAAAATAGTAAAAACATTCTTAGTACATGTGGAAGCAAACATGAAATACAAATGCTCAGAGAATCAACTTACAAAAGTCCATAAGTCATGCTGGAAACATGCTAGCCTAAAAATCCTTTTTAATTAAGCAAAAGTTCCAAGACACATATTTACATCATACATCACTAGCCCCAGTAGTGGGACATTGGAGACACTCCTTGCTCCTCAAAGAATTGACTGAAACTCTCTATGCTTTACGGGAGGAGCCAAGGTGAAAAGTCTTTTGCTCATACAATAAGGGGGTATATACAATCAAGGGGTGATGCTTGACCCTTGTGACTCTTTGAATTCCCTCATGACTATTCAAATTCCTATGATTTTTCAACTAACATGACTTTTCATATTCATGTGTTTCCATTGAACTTCCACTTTACATTACATCTAATTTACAATAAACATGCCTCATAATAGTGATGTGGCCTTTAACAACTCATGACATGAATTGACATGACATTGCTGACTTGGATTGGCTTGCTGAGGTGGAAATGTCAATCCATTGTTGGTGTTGAGTGATAGATGTGTTCTTGGATGTGCTTTCTCTTCTCCTCCACATAACTTGGTGGTGTGGGGTCTTCAAAGATCTTTGGTCTTCAAAAGTAGTTTCATACATGTGCTCCTTTTTCTTTCTCTTGATAGGTTCCTTTGTCCGTCTAGCTACAAGTGAGTCTTCAAGAATGTTTTCTCTTTCTTCTCCTTTCTCATCATCTCGCAATGATCTAACAGTGTACATGTTCATGCAATTCACTCATGACGGGATGACATCAATCCAAACACTCCCTAATCTAAGATGATGCATTGTTATCCATGGAATGAGCCCGGGACAGGTGACAGGATGGGAAAGAGGGCCTAGTAACTGTGCATTGCGTAGTTCCCGGTGATAGGGAGAGATGTTGGACACTGAGACTACGCAGAGTGCAGCTCAGGCTCGACTAATGAAATTTTGAGCACAATCCTCACTAAGAGGGAAAATTGTGCAGGGACCACTAGGAGACAGGATTCCATAGTTGAGAGAGTCAATGGTTGATGCGGGATGGGATGCTAGGAGGCAAGTCTATGCAGCTTTCAAGGGCAAGGTAGGACTAGGCAGCAGAGGGACCTGGAGGACAGATCTACACAATTCATGAGGTCAGTGAGCTCCGGCTAAAGGAGAACACTGGGGGGACACTTTTGTGCAATTTTGGAAGGCAAGGTGGGCTTGCCTCTATATGCATTGGGGGGTTCTACCAGACAAGGGGAGAAGCTTAAGGCTTGATATTGCAAAATGCGCAATCTAGATCAGACTGGGGAAACTACTGCTCAATTTTGGGGATGAAGGGAGGTTGTTGAGCTCTGAAATTACGCAATCCAACTACCCTAGGGACATCCATTGCATAGTTCTAGAGAGTCGGGTTGCATCACTGAGGGTTGAGACTATGCAGTGCGTAGTTCAGTGGGGGTCTAGTGAGGCTGATTTTCCTGGTCAAGAGGATTTTTGGAGAAATGGCCAAGTGCGGGAAAAGGTGAACTTGTGAAGAATTGAACTTGTGATCTCACACTTAGCATACTTCAACAAAATGACAAAATTAACCTCCAGAATGCCAAGATAAAGCATTATCCTTTGTGCGACTGTCCTAAAATAAAAAGCGGCAAGTGCGACACTTGAGATAGACTTTAGGACGACCGTGACGACAATTTTGCGACAATGCTTAAGACTTTGTGCATTAGTGCGACAGATGTTTACATAGCTAGGACAACTAAAATACATAATGACCAACCTTCGAAACCATGAGAAAAGGTCCACAAGAATGGTAAAATAATCAAACATGCCAAAAGGTGACAGTTGATCAAACAAGGAAAAGGGGTGAAAAGACTCTAAGAAAGCTCATGAAATGAGCTCAAGTGTTTGCAATAATAAAAGGAAATACCAAGGAAGGCTCCAAAATTTGAGTGCAAACCAAAATTTTGGAGGGTGTTACAGCCACTATAACACTTGGTGACACATTGGTTGAATTCCAACTTCTCTGTCTTGGTTCATTTTGAGTGCAGGGCCTTGGTCCTTTAGGGAGTATTGATTCATCATGCAGAATAATTTGGCTTCCCCACTTACCCCATTGGAAGACATGGTCTCTTGTGTACCTTCTCAGTTGAACACAACATAATATTCAACCAGATCACAATGTTTCGAATTGGGAAGGGTATTTTAGCTCGTGAGCTTAAGATTTTTCAGAGTATAGTTTTTCATCTCTAGTGTTGCTCCACTTTCAACAAGCCTAGACAGTACCTTAGCTAAGTCACGTGGGAACATAAACATTGCTCCACTGCCAGTGAGCTTGGACATTTTCCCAGTGGATTTCTCTACTTCACCTCTCTGCGCAGGAAGCCTTTCTCTTCTTTCACCTTTATTTATTTATTTAAATATAACTGTGCATCAACACTTATTTATTTTGGGGCAGAAGAGGGATCCCGACTTATTGAGAGAAGAAGAGGTTGTTCCTTCCAAGAAGCATATAAATACCTCTGATTTAGGTTTTCTCATTTAGATTTTCCCCTTCTCCATTTCTACTAGTTGGATAAGCTTGAAAACACCAAAGCAGAAAAATAAGTATAGGCATGAGGTTCCTAGACTAGATGCAGGTTCATGGATGGACCAAAACTCTCCTTATGGATGGATCATATTTTCCGTTAGAACTTCATCGGACAAAAGGTACAACCAATACAAGGAATATGGACACAGAACTAGCCAAGGGTTGCAGTGTCACAAGACTCTTTGAACTTTAGCCACACACACACTTGGAAGCCACAACAAATTAAGGCACAACACTTATTTACATAAGAAAAACAATATAAACCAAAGAAATCATAACAACAAACAACAAAAGACTATGTACATAGTGCGGGGCGCAACCCTAGATCTTCATTGGAAATAATATTTTAAGTCTTGGCCACTGACAGGGAGAGAGTCGATATTCCCATCGAGTGATTGAAGATGATATGTGTATTGGTCAAGCTTTTTGTGGACTATGTAAGGACCAATCCACATGGATTGAAACTTAGTGTGCTTGCCTATTCCCTCGTGGGCTTTTTCCCACTTCAAGGCTAAGTCACCCACACTGAAGCTAGTCTTCCCTATAGACTTTATGTCAAACCATCTCTTGATACAACTCTAATGGAGTGAAAATTTTTATTTTTATTTCAACCTTTCTTCTTGTAGCTTGTGTAGAGTGTCCATCCTACACTGAACTAAGAGACATGGCTTGCCCTGAGATTCTTGGGACAATTGGAGAGTAGGCAAGTATATGTTTGGTAGGAGGATGGCTTCATTTCGGTATAAGAGGAAGTAAGGGGAGGTATTCAGGGAAGGTTTAGGTGTGGCTCGGTCAGCCCATAAAGCATTGACCAAAGTAGAGTGCTAGTTTTGTTGCTCAGAGAAAATGGTCTTTTTGATGATACAGATGAGGTTTTTATTTATGGATTCAGCAAGATCATTCCCTTGTGGATAATAGTTAGCAAAATGTTTCATACAATACCATTCTCCAATGAGAAATCATAATTTTTTAACAAAGAAAAGTACGTTGCATTTTCAAAAACAAGTGGTGTAGGAATGTTGAAGATGGAAATAATATTCTGTTGCAGAAAGTTGATGACTTCCTGGTCATTCACTTGCTTCAGTGGAACTGCCTTTGTCCACCACGTGAAATAATATGTAGCAGTCAAAATATAGCGGTCTTGCTTCGATGAATGAGGGAAAATTTCCCCAATGATATCCAAGCCCAACTGTTGGAAATATTCTTCCACTACAACAGACTACAGCAGGGATGTTGACTTCCAATTTCTGTCGGCACAAATTTGACAAATTTGCGAGCATAGGCATGGGCATCCTTGAATAATCTAGGCGAGTAGAAATTGACCCACATGATGATCCAAGTGGATATTGGTGGCCACGTACCTATTCCACTTGGACCCTCACCATTGTTTCTTTCAGTTTTTCATTTTCCTTAATTGTAGCATAGTTTACTATTTTTGGCAGTGTTTCAGGTCCTAAACTTCCAAATCCATTTTGAAGCCCTAAACGATTTTTTTTTGGCTAAATTCCTCTAGCAATTACATGTGTAATTTCATCGGAAGTTGTATTCCTCGGAGATATATTTCCAACAAGGTATCATACGCGTCAAATGGAGATAATATGACCAAGTTACGACCCCGGGAGGTTGGCTGCCCAACTAACCCCAAAAGGGCCCATAAACTCTTGGTGTTACATCTCCTCGGGTTATGTTTTTGGTTGTTTAGGGTTTTCTCTTTTTGTTCAATAATAAAAAGGTCCTTGAGCCTCATTGTAACTCAGCTCAGAGGCATGTAGCTGCCACATCTCTTTTTAGAGATAAGCTACCCTCACCCGAGCTATCTTATTTCCATTTTGTTTGTAAGCATAGTTCAATATTTTTCTATTAATGAAATGAAGTCTTTTTTGCTACATCTCTGCATTTATGAGTATATATGTAAGTTTTTGTGTTCCCGTTTAAGTTTGGATCAGTGGTATCAGAGCAGTATGCCCTTTCTCTATTTTTCTTTGCATGTCCCCAACAAGGTCAGGATATAAGGAGTTAGGGCTCAATTTGGTTGAACCATTGTAGGATCAACCTCGCAAAACTTGACGACCTCCCATGGCGGAAGAAAAGAAAGATGAGGGGGTAGGAGATCCTTTCAAAATGTTTCTTGAAGAATCCCTCGAGCGACAGAGGGATGCGATGATGGATAACTTTTCCCATATCCTTCAACGACTACCCATAGGCGATGCATCTTCATCCAACAGCCACTCTGGAGGTGCCACTCCTTTTAAGGTACAAGTTAACTTCGATATTCCCATATTCGAAGGCCTCATAGATGTAGAAGTTGTAGATAAATGGTTAAATCTATTCGAAGGATATTTTTCAGTTCATGACTTTTCCAATCGGGAAATTCTTATGTTTGCACTTTTCAAAGCCTCCCCACATGCCAAGGAATGGTGGGAAACCTACTATGAACAAAAGTACTAGAGTGAACCCTCATTGTTTTCAACTGCACCCGCTTGGAATTATTTCTAAGATGCCATCAAGGAACAATATTACCTTGTCGAGAGCTATGAAGATAAATACATAAAGTGGACCACGCTACGACAGGGAAGGGACTAAGATGTGTTGGAGTTCACAAATACTTTCCATACCCTTCGCACGAAGCTGGATATCAAGGACACTGAGTAGCATTTGGTGCTTAAGTACCGTGGATGTCTACACAAGTACATCCAAGACAAGATGGAGTTCCTAGACATTGCCTCCCTCGGCACGGTGTATCGGTATGTTGTAAAGATTGATCAAAAGTTTAAATAGAAGAAGCAGGACTTTGAATCTATGAATCCAAAGCAAGGAAAAGGCAGCCCCAAACCATAGAACAAGGGACCAAACCAAGTTGGGGCTACCCAGGACAACCCACTAAAGCCGCAAGTAAAGAACAACACCACGAAGATGAAGAAGGATACAGGAAAATGGTGTGAGTTCCATAAGAGCTCCACTCACAATACAAGTGAGTGTCAGGCCAAGTAGTCACTGGTGGTCGAGCAGAAGGCTTCTATTGGCTTGATGGGACCTGACCCAGGTTCAGAGTTAATTAGCCAAACAAATCCCTACACTACTGGCCCTTTCGGCATCAGCCCATGGAGTGCGGATTGAAGTCTCACCCGAAGCAGTATGGGGGGATGCTGGAACCAAGTTTCTGCACCCTTGAGATGTCTAAGGTGTCTATTTAGTCCAACTGTGCCTACCTTTGCATAGGTTACTTCACGCACTATTCTGACCTATGATACCTTCGCGATTTGTTAGGACCGTCTTTCGCGCAACCCTAACCATGGGTTAGGATGCTTTTGCATTGCTAGGGCAGTGATCTGTGCTATTTCCCCAAGTTACACTGCATATCTTACTTATCTTCTTACAAATGTTAGTTAATTTCACGTAAACAGATACTTTATCTCGCATTCACTTAATCAACACAATCATATATGTTCGCGCACCATATAAATAGTAAAAATTGAATTCATACCAAATATACTCAATGCATAAAACATGACATAGATATATATAATTGATCTGAAACTTCTCTTTATTAATGCTCCAATGGTTATAGACTCAACTTACCCTGCGCACTCAACTACAGGGGTCCACGCACTCAGCTGCTGACTACTAGGCCTCTGCGCACTCAGCTATAGAGCCTTCTCCTACTCTACGACCCAAATTGGACTTTACACTTCAGCTATGACTCAATTCTTCATCCTTAGCTTCCTTTCATTTATTTTATGTTTTACAACTTAGAGCCTTGCTCTATTTATACAATCCCATGGTCGGCGAACCATGGGTAGATCTCTAAAGCCGACATTACATTACAAAATTGAGGGTGGAAAACCCTATGACTCTTTTACAATTTTGCACTCCACGCCCACAAAATGCGGAGTCTTTACATTAGATTTACAAATTTTAACCAAAAACTGGGCTCTAAGCCTCAGAACTTTCCTTGGGGGATCCTGCGCCCAACAGGCCCCTAACAAAAACATCGTGACTCACCCTCGAGTCACTCTGTCGGTGCGGAGATCTTTGCGCGAAGACCTCCCAACTCTGCCTGGATTGTTGCAAGATCGGCAGCACACTGAGCGGCTGCCTGCTGCACTTCCTGGACATGTTGTTCAGAGACTGCGGTAGCTGAATTGCTTCCCTGAATCTATTCCTATGTTCCCTACATCTGTGCGAGCTTTGCTTCAATCTAGGTGGTAATGACGAATGCCTCATCAATCCATGGTTGTACGCGTGCCTTCAAAACAACTTCCTTATGTTGCGCAGTGTATACTTGTTCCTTGAGCGATTTTGCCTGATGCATCCATGCAAGCCACTATGTAAGGGTCACCATCTGCGCGGTCCCTTTTACTTGATCGTACTTTTGCTGCAGCTCACGCACCTCTATTTACAACTCTTCAAATAGCTCAATACAGTCCTTCACTGCAATGTTGATCTCTGCTATTCACATTGTAATGGTGTTGGTCCGTTATTCCTTCACCTCTGGCAGAGTTGAAGGCTACGCATTCAATTGGAGCTTGACTATTTGAAGGTTCAACTTTAGCTGAACCTTGGCCACCTCTTCCTTCGCCTCGTGCACCCTTGCTGCAATTTTTTGGACACGTGCCTCCACTGGGTCGTCTGCTGGGATGGCCAACTTCAAGACCATCTGGCAGGCATCCTCAACCACCTACACAATCTGTCGGTTTTGCGTCACTACCTCGTCGCGCTGCAAGCTCAACTATTCCATAGTGATTCAATGCTCGCTTATGACCTGGATCACGCGACCCTCCCTGGCTCGCAGTTCTGCAGTCACTCCATCCTGGAGAACATAGAGCATCTCCCGAGGGAGTGCAACCATATTTATTCCAACTCCCTTTAGCACATTGACCATAGGCCTATCGGCCTTATTTTCTGTAACCAATGCTCCTTCTGGCAGCACTATAGTGTTGGTCATGTAGGTGCGCAACATTTCCTCAGCCGTAGTCGTACCTACTACGAGGTTGGTTAACAGAGTACCAACCTATGGAGTGCACACTTGTAACTCCTATATTTGCACTCATATGGCCCCCGAAACACTCTATTTTTCTTACAGAAACTGCTAGAGGGCCTCCATAGTGACGTCGCACACCCTCTCCCCAATTTCATGGAGATCCCCCTCAGTGAGGGTGATCAGGTCGAAAGAAGTCTTTGAGGCTTCGACTTCTTCTGTGACCCCAACTGCTCTCTCGGGAACTGTTGCTTTAGCTGTGTGGACGTTGTTTGTGGCTCCATGCCACCTTCCTCTGTTTCTATCCCTTGTTCGGGTGAAGGTGAATTTTCTCCCGCGCGCTCCTTCTCAGCGGACTTCTGTTGCTCTTCTACTACCTTTGCAGCATCCCATGCCTCCTACGCCTTGGCTATTGCTGCTTCTTTCCTTTTCTTCTTTGCCAACTGCATCATCTGCAATTTTGCCTCCTCCTTCTTCCTTTGTGCAGCGGACTTCTTTGCTTCCACTGCGGAACTGGCTAGAGCCTGCCACTTCGGCGGCCATGACTCAAGCACGATGAATATGACATCATCCGTCGCTAAGTGAGGTAGCTCATTCCATGTCTTCGTGGGGTCCTTCTGCAACCTGATATAAACATGGTAGAAATATGCCTTGAACTTTGTGAAGCTTTGTAGACTGTTGTAGATAGTGGGAAATAACCGCGGCTTGTAATTAATCCCCATTCTGATGTTCATTTCCATGAACACCCAAAATATTTTTCTGCCTCTAATCCTTTGTGCATATTTAGTTGCCCATAGTGAAGTGTACTTCGCTGCGTCTGGAAGGCCCTACGCAATCGTTGGAAACTAGCTGTCCTAGGGCAATTGCCAAGCCACTAGCGTTATGGACAGGAGAATCCATGCATAGTGGAAATTCTTCCCCTATTCTTGTGCCTCGCAGTAGTCTTCCAGGAACTCTTTGCAAAAGTAATCCACCCAGTTAAACTGGACCCCCTCTGGGCACTATGCGGTAAGTGCAACCACCGACGTGGGCACCTCATCCGCATGGAGCTTCCACATAACTTTCCCAGCTAGTATATGCGTTGCGACTCTGACCGCAGTGTTGTTGATACTTGAGATCGGGTGCCCTCTCTTTTTCTTCTCCAGCTTGAACTTCTTCTTCATGGCCTCCGCAATGGCTAAATCATCACTTTTACCCTCGAATATGTTCGCTGGATCCTCCTCTTTGCAAGGGAGCTGGGTAATTCTGTGAATCAAATGATCTGTGATGGGGATGGGCTCCTCTAGCCACAAACACCCATCATGCACCAAGCAAAGTAGCTACCTGATGATAAAAATAGTCACTGGAGTGTGATGGTAATGTGGCACCTAGAGTAGGTTTAACAATCCTGCTTTCTCTACTCCTCATAATCACTTCTGCGGCTCCAAATCTATGACTCTCGCCGGTGTGTTTTTCTTCTAGCGCATTAGTTGCACAATTGCCAAATGTGGGAATTTCTCATGGTCCGCGAGATCCCAGTCTTCAAATTTTAGAATCGGCACCCATCCCAAGTGTGCTCCATCAAAAATGATGTCATCAGGGAGCAGTGGAGTCTACCGAGAGCTCTTGCTCTCATCTAGGTCCTTGGGCACCCTTGCTTTCCCCTTCCATGAAAGAACATATGTGGGTAGCCTAGTCAGAGGGTCCACACCCTAGGTTTCTATCTTCATTTCTTCCTCCTCCTCTTCTACCATGATTTATTCAAAGTCTTCCTCCTCCTCATTGGCTTCCAAATTGATCGCCTTCCCCTTTTCTTCCATTGTAAGTTTAGTTCTCAGCAAGTTTCTAGGGGACATACGCACCGGTACCTTAGGCTTCTTGTCTTTCTTGGGTCTCGGCATGTGCGGTGATTTAGAGATTTCTGCAACTATCTCAACACTTCTTGGGGCTTCTCCTACCATTATGGCCTGCGTAGCCTCCTCAGCAGTCATGGCTCTAGTATCCACGGCTTGCTCGGGCGCTGCCATCATTCTCATTAGAAGGTCCTGCGTTTCCTTTGGCAATGTTTCAAACACTGAGATTGCTCTCAAAGCCTCAAAGTTCAAAAGGTCCATACATAGTTGATAGTGCAACAACTTAGTTCTCAAATTGGCAAGTGTTGTCTGTTGGGTAGCCCTTTGCAATTTATAACACCTTTTGAATTTTAATTCAACCATTCCCCCCTCATTCGATCCATTAATGCTTCCTTGGTGGCAGATTTTCCCAAATCTAGCCCATAAAGTTTGCCTTAAATGCCTGTTTCCCACTCCATTTGATCTCAAACCAAGCATCACATCATGAATAGTTACTGTAATTGTCGCTTTCTAGCCAACCCGTGTGGTAGCGCAACTGCCCTCACGTTGTCGCGGACCCTCTGACACTTTGCTACTACGTGCAGTCCTAACATCACGCAGCTCCCGGGAAGAGTAGTTTATAGTCCCGTGCATCCTTTCAGCTACCTGGAGCACTAAGACAGTGCTTCCCTTGGCTAGTCAAACGGTCAGGCCACCTTTGTATGGCTTCAAATAACTACCATTTACTTTTCCTGGGAATATTTCGCCATTCAATTTCACCAACTGCACCGTGCCACCATCTATGATCTCTTTAATAACATACGGTCCCATCTAATGCATTTGGAGCTTCCCCGAGAATTTATCAAACTTACCATCATATAACAACACCAAATCATTCACCTTAAAGGTGCGCAACTTGATATGTCAATTGTGCCAGGCCTTTTCGCACTGCTTTTGTACCTGTTGGTGGAATCCATCCAAAAACTGTTCTTCTTCGAGTTCTTCCAGTTGTGCAAGCCTCTCCTTCAGGGCTCCACTGTCCATCATACCTATGAGCGTTGCTATGCATAGACTAGGCACGATATAATCCATAAGCATTACGACTTCTACTCTATAGACAAGCCTAAATGGCATATGTCCCGTTAGTTTCTTACATGTCATCCTATAAGCCCATAATACTGCGGGTACGAGCAGGTCCCAATCACTTCGCTGCGCATTACATACTTTCGTCAATGCGGTCTCCAATACTTTGCTAAATGCTTCTATGGTCTCGTTAGCCTATGGGTGATACAGTGTGATTTTCTGATGATACACTTGAAATTCTTCCATCAGCGTGCTGATCGTTTCATTCAAGAAATGTGTACCACGATCTCTCATTAAGATCTTCGAACAACCGAATCACGTCAGTACATGTTCAAACAAACACTTCATGACCTTCATGGTTATGCAATCCTTTACCGGTTGCACTTCTTCCCAACGAGTTAGGTACTTTGTCTCGGTGATAATATATCGCGTGCCTATCTTTCCTTGAGGTTTGATAGGTCCTACAAAGTCGATCGCCCACTTTTCGAAGGGATGCAACATCATTTGCAGATTCAAAGGCATCTCATCCCTTCGCGATGGATTACTCATTCTTTAGCATACATCGCATGCCTTTCAATGTGCTTTTGAATCCTAATGAAGGGTTGAGCACCACAACTTTGCGTGGAGAATCTTCTACACGGTTGCTCTCCCTACATAATGACCTCCCGCGGGGCCCCCATGAACGTCCGCAAGAATGCTACTTTGTTCAAACTCAGGTACATGCCTTTGTAGTATCTCATCATTCCCCATCTTATATAGATGCCCCATAATGACAGAAAAATTTGCCACGCGCACCACCTGTTCCTTATTCTGCTGGACAGAGTAACCTTCTAGCGCAGTTCCAGTTGTTACAAAGTGAATTATATTATCAAAATGTCCATCTGCTACATGCACAGTGAAAAGTTGCGCGTCAAGTGGTCCTTCCTCTAAACTAGTAGGTTCCTCCCTCGTCTCAATGCACGACAGGTGATCAATTCCCACGTTCAGTCATCCAAGCTTCACAACAACTTCAAAATCATATTCTTGGAACAATAAAAGTGACCTACATATGTGCCCCCCCAACATAGGCTTATTGACCAAGTATTTCAGCATGGAATGATCTATATACATCTTGAAGTGTCCCCCTAGCAAGTAGTGCTGATATTTCTGGAGTGCATACACCATAGTCAGTCCCTCGCATTCAGTGGTGGAATAGTTCTTTTATGCTTTAGTTAATCTATGAATCGTGAACGTGATAGGGTGATCCAAGCCCTCTTTGCCATCCTATGTGAGTACTTCCCCCAGCGCTATACATGACGCGTCAACATGAAAATGAAATTCTTTCTTCCTGTTCGGGAAGAAAAGAATCGGCGCAGTAATCATCTTCTCCTTCAATATATCCAGGCTTTTCGTACAATCATCATCCCAACAGAATGTGACATCCTTCTTCAATAGCTTTTCCATCGGCGCGGTGATCTGGGAGTAACTTTTGATAAACTTTTTGTAGTGCCCCGTATGTCCCAAGGTATAGCACAGCTGTTTCACACTGTGCAATGCTTCCAAATTCAGAAGCACCATGATTTTTGTGGGGTCTAACATCAGCCCTTATTTACAAACCACATGCCCCAACAGGTTCCCAAAAGGAACAAGGAACATACATTTCTTGAGGTTGAGTGGGATTTGGTATCTTCGACATGTATCCAGCATCAAGCACAGATTCGATACATGGCACCTAACCAGCCCAAATACTGTCCAGCCATCAAAATAGACCTCCAAGAGTTTATGAGCATATTCCCTGAATGCTGCAACAACCACGCATGAAAAGATGGTCAGCACATTCTTCAGTCCAAACGGCATGATAATGTATTGAAAGCAACCCCACTCAGTCGCGAAGGTTTTCTTACTCCTATCCTCCAGCGCGATTTTGATCTGGTGGTACCCTGAGAACCCATCAGTGAAAGAATATGCTTCCTGACCACCTACATTGTCCAACACCTCATCTGTGAATGGAGTTGGGAATGGATCATGTACACACACGTCATTCAACTTTCTGAGATCCACGCATATTCTTATTTCATCCTTCTGCATCTTCTCCTGTACCACGATCAGGCTTACCCAATCAGATTCCTCCATAGGCTCAATGATGCCAGCCGTGAGCATCTTGTCTAATTATATGCGGACCTTTTCCTTGTATTTCAGATTCAATCAATATGACCTCTGCTTAGCTGGCTTCGCGTCAGGTTTTAACGTGATATTCATTACCCGTAAATCTCCAATTATTCCCTTTAAATCCGTCAACTTGGTTGGGAATAAGTCCTGATATTCACGGAGTAATTCAGAGACCTTATCCACCATCATGTCATCCCAGTAGTCCCCAATCTTCACGAATTTAGGTTCCACCTCTATACCAATATTCACCTGCTTGGTTTTCACTAGCACGGTTATGTCAGGGTTCTCAATTTGTAGTCCTTGAACCTCACGTTGGCCTTTTGTCTCTGGAATATTAATTTTCTGCAGATCTTCATCCTCTTCCTCAGTAGTTACATTACAAAAATCCAGTGCATAACTTAACCGAGCATCCCATTCAGGCTGAATCAACTCTATCGGGTCCTGTGGCATCCTAAAGATGGCTGCTTTTTCTTCTTGAAGCGATTCATCAATACTATCCTACCCATCCTCAAAATTGAAGGTCATCACGAACCCTTCATGGAGAACATCCCATTCACCTGTCCCATGGTGGAGGTCTGTTTCTATATACCAGTTCATTGGTATAACATCCAGGGTGTGATAGAATAGGTGCACCCATTCAGGTTGTGGCTTTTCCCCATAGGCCTGCATCCACTTAGCTAGATGCATGTGTGGATCATCTTGCCCATTGTATTTGTCTGTCAATCATACTCTAGGCTTCCCAAACCATGTGCGCATCATTCTCCTACATTCGCGCCAGTCATCAAAGCTTCCTTTGTGCGTACCCCACCACCTCGCGGGTGTAGCGCACAGTACCTAGTTCAAGGCCTGGAAGCATTGCTTTTCCGACACCTCCCTTTCAAATTTGTCCAAGAAGGCATCTACCTCACTTAACCCATCATAAGTAGGCAGATATCTCACTTTTGTTGATACGTAGTACAGTGACCTTGTCATCATATTACAGTTAAGCATGGTTACCTCGTGTAACTGGTTCTACAATTTCTCTATCTCCTCATCAGAATTTGGAGTACAGGAGATTTCGCGCTATAAATGAAATCTTCCCATATGTGGTGGGATTCACCCAGTCTTGCTTTCACACTGTTATCTTGTATATGCAATCCAAATCATCATCACTTTCATAGTCGCGCACCGGCTCTGTATAGCGCGATCCTTCAGCAGAGTCCAGGGGTATAACTATGCGTAGAGACTTCTTCTCAAAAATCATCTTGCGCTTTTTCAGATTAATCACCCCATTCATGTCAGTGGCCCAATAAATTCCTAAGAGTGTGGGGTGTGGATTGTTGCCATCAACGATCTCTATCACTTCAAAGTATGCTAGCACGCTCGCTCCCTCAATATCCACAGTGATTCCCTGCAATCGCCCCATGGGTATTATTATCTGTTGGTTTTCCATTCACAGTTGTATAGGAGACCAATGCAGTAGAGGTCTCCCCATTCACTCACATGTATTCTTCTGCAAAATGTTTGCATCCAATCCTAAATCCAGAATTACTTGGTCCATTTCATATTCTCCAATTTGCATGGTTAACCTCATTTCTCTCCCCGTCCTCGTCTTATGCTTTCCAATCTTCTGGACTACATGTGGTTCTCTTAGCACAGTCTCGACACATCTGTTAATGAGTTCTTGTAATCCTTTTACAGCCTTACTATCACGCAGTAACTTCATGCATGTTTCCAGGACTTTCGTAAGCATAGATGAGTCCATCTCCAACTCTGATCTATCTTCGCTATCTGAAGTGGAGGCATCAACAAAGATCTTTTTAGCTTCCATGAAGGTTTCTCGAGTGCGTTCCAAATCAAACTCCACTTCTTTCACCAGAGCTTTGCAAACCCAAGTACTATCTTCTGGTTGTTTACCTTTGTCATCTCCCATCATGATTCCACTTCATAGCACAATGTTCATATTTGGATCTTCCTCTCACGGCTTAGACCTCATCATCTGCAGGTTCTGAGTTGGGGGAGGTGGTAGTGCTCCTTTGTCGCGAATCCTAGCTATTAGCGTAGGAAAACCTTCGGTCTCATGATCAAACAAGATACAATACATACACGATGGACGTGTTGGCTTCACACAATCACGGGCATAATTCCTTGGTCCTCCGCAATTGTAGCATATCAACTATTTGCGACCTCTTTTAGGTCCTCCTCTGCCTCGGCCTCGTCCGCGCCCCTAAAATCCTATTCGCGCTACTTCTACATTCTGGTCTAGGGGCGGCGTTTCAACCTAAACTCTGTAGGTGGGAGTTCTATCCATCATCAGCTCATAGCTTATACAGGTGCACTCATCGTGTCCCACCAATCTACAAAAGTTATAGAACAACTGTTGCAAACTCTGCGTGTACTTCTGTAACAAATGGTAGTTGTCTGTAGCATGATTTCCACCTATTTGACAAATCGTGCACCATAAAGTAGGCACCACGCTAGGTCCTTCTTGCACTTCTAGCCTTAATAGCATCACTCCTCCTCTCTTGAGGTATTTTCGAACACCAGGTAGTGGTCCTTATCATGACCCTGACCCTTGCATTTTACGCACCACACCTCTTTGCACACTTTTGGTTGAGTTGTCCTGTCCTATTTTAGACTTTGCATCTCAAGGCATAAATTCTTCAGCTATGCATGGATTTGCTAAAATCCCAAGTTAGGATCCTGCATTGGGGTTTCATGTTACCTCATCGCGATCTTTAAGGCCTCTGCCTGAGTCGTCAATTTCTGCTATGATAGCGCACTCCTTAAATGTGGCGTTAGTGAGACTACAAACCCCTCGCGGTGTTGTCCATCCGTCAGATTCATATTAGCTTTGTGAAACGTACACTTCAACCTCTGATCCAACTCCCAATGAGTCTCGCTTGGTAGCATCATGGTCTCTTTGAATCCAATGATCGATTGTGCTTCAAACTTTGGCCTGCTAAATTCCTTATTTAGTGCAATTTGGATCTTCGCAATTCCCGCATTCAGATTATCATTAGAGTGCTTAATATACCAGGTCAGCACGCGGTCCTGTAGGGTGCTAACCAATGTCAGTTTCTGTATATTGTCATCTATAACTCCCTGTACTTCCCATACGGCTCTTACAACGAACCAAAATTGGTCTGGATCCTCATTTCCCAATCCCTTGAACACAAGAAACTTGATCGTGCTTGCCATATTGAATCGCAGTGTGGGCGGAGATGGTACGGGTGAAGATGGAGGTGATGGTGGTGAAGTTGGTGGTGGTGTGCGTGGAGGTGGTATTCGTGGAATTCTTTTCCTTATCAAATGGATTGCACTTTGTGGCAAGACCTTCAGAAGATCTTCTTTCATCCCTTACTTCCTACATTCCTGTAAGTTTTACTTTGCATAGCTTCAAACATCAAGGTAATTTCATAACCCTCTTTTCACACAATAACATTTTAATCCAAGTGTTCAGAGACTTTACATACTTACCTCGCGGTCCCTTGAGAAAGCATCACTCTGCCTCACTATAGCTGACTAAGGTGTCATCCGCGAACCCAGTAATGAATCCTCCTATAATTTGATCAAGTCAGTGATCAATGGCGTGCACAATCTTATCCTCCAATTCTTCTAGTGTGCGCACTAACTCTGGGGTCCACACAATAGGACCGTTGAGCTTCCACCTTTCTTGGCTATCTACTAGCTTCGTGATCCACTCGTACAACTCAGTAGGGAAAGACGTGAAGAAGATTTCATGAATCTCTATATACAGGTAGCAGTCTAACCACTCTTCTTTTGACAGTCATAGATTCATGTTCTCCTATGCTGCGAACTCGTGGATTCTTCTGTCCAACTAACCTTCAATTTCCTTCTTAGTTGGATTCCAATGATACGACATCAGACATCTCTATGTAGATTCTGGTCCTAGCAACAGAACCATTTTTTGGCTTGATGGGGCCTGACCTAGGTTCAGAGTTAATTAGCCAAACAAATCCCTACACTACTCGCCATTTCAGCATCAGCTCGCAGAGCACGGATTGAAGTCTCACCTGAAGTAGTATGGGGGGATGTTGGAACCAAGTTTCCGCACCCTTGAGATGTCTGAGGTGTTGATTTAGTCCAACTATCCCTATCATCACACAGGTCACTTCATGCATTGTTTTGACCTGCGAGACCTTCATGATCTATTAAGATAGCCTTTCACACAACCCTAACTAGGGGCTACGATGCTTTCGCGCTACTAGGGCAGCGATCTGCACTATTTCCCCAAGTTACACCATGTATCTTACTTATCTTCTTACAAATGTTAGTTAACTTCACGTAAACAGATACTTTATCTCGCATTCACTTAATCAACACAATCATATATGTTTGCACACCATATAAACAGTAAAAATGCAATTCATACAAAATATACTCAATGCATAAAATAGGTAATAGATATACATAATTGATCTGAAACTTCTCTTTATTAATGCTCCAACAGTTATAGACTCGACTTACCCTATGCACTCAACTGCAGGGGTCCACGCACTCAATTGCGGACTATTAGGCCTCTGCGCACTCAGCTGCATAGCCTTCTCCTACTCTACGACCCAAACTGGACTTTACATTCAGCTATGACTCAATTCTTCATCCTTAGCTTCCTTTCATTTCTTTCATGTTTTACAACTTAGAGCCTCTCTCTATTTATACAATCCCATGGTTTGTGGACCATGGGTAGATCTCTAAAGCCAACATTACATTACAAAATTGAGGGCGGACAACCCTATGACTCTTTTACAATTTCATACTCTGCGCCCACAAAATGTGGAGTCTTTACATTGGATTTACAACTTTTAACCAAAAACTGGGCTCTAAGCCCCAAAACTTTCCTTGGGGGATCCCGCGCCCAACAGCTTCTGAATAAGATGCAAGTTCCGACTCTGAATCAGAACCCGATAAGGGGACTGACAAAGGGAAGTAGATCATTGATGCGGAGTCTAGTGCCACCGTGGCCACCACAAATATCTAGAAGATTGAGCCTGAAGATCCAGAGGAGGGGGAACGCCTCTTCCACTCACAAATGTGGGTGAAGGGTTCTCCGCTATAGTTCATTGTCGACAGTAGGAGCCAAAAGAACCTCATTTCAGCAGAAGTCATGAAGTGGTTGGGCCTAAAGACTACAACACATCCACATTCATACACCATTGGATGGCTTCACCAAGAATGAGATCTTCACGTCAGCTAGCAGTCTCGCCTTCCCTATAGCATCAAGCCCTTCACGGATGAGGTATTGTGTGACATTTCTCCTCTTGAAGTTTTTGATGTTTTGTTAGGACAGTCATACTTGTGGAAGTGACATGTTGTATATGAGTCTAGACCTCACTCTGTGATTATTACTTTGGCTAATAAGTTGTACAGGATACCGGAGGTAGCCCCGCTTACTGCCATCTCTTTGATCATTGCAAAGCAATGCAGTAAGATCATTTCCCAAACTAGGAAATTTGTTTTCCTTATGATTCGCCCCCAAGGAAAGAATAAGGTTGTGGCCATGGCTTCCAGGTAGGGCTCCTCTGCACAACAGCAACAGATGGACAAGGTCGTGGAGGAGTACAGTGACATTTTCATCTCACCCACAGGGTTACCTCTGCACTTCTAGGTCAAGCACTCCATCGATCTAACCTCGAGCGCATTGCTGCCCAATGGACCAATCTATCGATGTTATGTTCTAGAGAACAATGAGATCAAGAGGCAGATTCAGGAACTACTGCAGAAAGGGAAAATAAAGCCAAGCTCATCACCATGTGGGAGCCTGATTGTATTGGTACAGAAAAAGGATGGGACCTGAAGGCTTTGTATTGAATATCAGGTGCTGAAAAAGATCGCTTTCCAGAATAGGTACCCAATCCCATAGATTGATGAAATTTTGGACCAGCTCAAGGGGGTCAAATGTTTCATCAAGATTGACTTGAAATCATGTTATCACCAGGTGTCCATCGAACCCTCTGATGTGTGTAAGACTGCCTTCAAATCCAAGGAGGGCCTTTTTGAAAGGTTGGTCATGTCATTTGGATTAACGAACACCCTTGCACCTTCATGAGACCGATGGATGACATATTGCAGCCCTTCACCAATGCATTCATGGTGGTGTATTTAGATGACATCTTGATCTTTAGCCGGAGTTGGGAAGAGCACCTCCACCATATTCGGCAGGTCCTTCAAAACCTTCGACAACACAAGTTGTGTGCTAACATGGAGAAATGTACCTTTGGCCTGAACCAGGTTCAATATCTGGGGTACATCATTGATGATCATGGTGTACATGTGTACCCATCCAAGATATAAGTCATTCGGGATTGGCTCGCCCCAACCTCTCTAAGATTTTTGGGTCTTGCCAATTTCTACTGTAGGTTCATGTTGGGGTTCTCTCATATCACTTGGCCTTTAAGTTAAGTCACCAAGGGCGGAGAGAAATCCAAATTATTTTGGTTGGAAACCCAGCAGCAGGCATTCTCTGAGTTAAATAATTGCCTATGTTCGGCACCAGTGCTCACATTACTAGACCTGCAACAACCATTTGAGATTGAGACAGATGCCTTTGACTATGCTATTGGGGCAGTTCTTACTCAACATGGGCATCCAATGGCTTACCATAGTGAGACACTTTCATACATAGTCCTAAAGTACCCCAATTATGACAAAGAAATGTATTCCATTGTGCAGGTCTGTCGTCAGTGGAAGCATTACATTCTGGGGAAGGAAATGGTCATCCACACAGACCACTGACATCTACAGTTCATACAGACATAAGGGAAGTTGTAGAACGATCATCATTAGAAATGGTCCACCTATCTGCAACAGTTCCATTTTAACATTAAGTATAACAAGGGTAGCACCAATAATGTCGATGATTTCCTCAAGTGACCACTTGTCATGGCATTAATCACTATGCTTGACTCCTGCGGGCATGAGACATCAGGGTGGCCACAGCTTTACAAGAGTGATCCAAAATTCCGTAACATATACCAGACACTCCTGGATGGGAAGAAAGCCCAAAATTTTCACCTTCAGGATGCACTGTTATGCCACTTGGGACACATATGTGTTCCTTCAAGTGAGCATGCCAACATGATTTGGGAAGCGCACTACAGTCGGGTCATTGGACATTTTGGAGTAGAGAAAACTGTGATGGTATTGCATAAGTATTTTTATTGGCGAAAACTTCATCAAGATGTTGGGAAGTACATTAGATCCTGCACTTCTTGCACCATTTCCAAACCAACCATCAAGAAGCAAGGCTTGTATACTCCTCTACCTACTCCTAGTTGGCCTTGGGAATCTATCTCTGTGCAGTATATGTTGGGTCTTCCTTCTACTAAGCATGGAAACGATTGCATTTTTGTGGTCATCGACAGATTCTCTAAGATGGCCATCATGGCAGCCTGCAAGAAGATTATCACAGCAGAGGCCACTGCTAAGCTCTTCTTTGAGCGAGTGTGGGTACACTTTGGGATCCCACAGTCCATTATCTCAAATCGGGACAACAGATTCCTAAGTGCATTTTGGTCAAGTCTTTATTCGATGCTAGATACAAAACCCACTAAGTCCACGACTTTCCATCACCAAACCGATGGCCAAACAGAGGTTGTTAACAGGACGATTGTGCACATTTTGTGCATGTACAACTCGAAGCATCCACGCACATGGGATGAAAGTATCCCCTATGTCCAACACAACTACAACAGAGCTCTCCACAACTCAACAGGCTACAACCCCTTTCAGGTAGGGCTAGGATTTCAGCCATTATGCCCCATTGATGTGGCCATACCATTTGCAGCTACTCAAGTAGATTCAACTCACGTGTAGTCCGAAGCTGAAAGGGCTAGCAGCTTCATTGAGTGCATTCAACACATCCACCAACAGGTCCATGATATATTGGACAGATCTAATGCTAAGTACAAGTAGCGCCATGATCAACATCGAGTGCCACACAAATTATAGGTGGGCAACAAATTTTGACTACATTTGTAGAAGGAGCACCTTGTTGGACCCCACTGCAAGCTTTGCCCACTCTAATATGGGCCATACACCATCACCAAGGCCATCGAGGAAAATTCCTTCGAGCTCAACATCCCACTATTCCTTGGTCTGCACCTAGTGTTCAATATAGATCACCTTCGACCATACTTTCCACCATTGTTGGACACATCTAACATTGCAGAACAGCTCACACCAACAGAGCTCAACCTAGTTGCATGGAACAAACCACAACTAATTAGATCATGGACACATAGATCAAGAACACTCGACAACAGAGGATACAACTACATTGAGTTGTCAAAGCAGGCCAACTCCTTCACCAAGGCAAATGGCTCACCAAGGACCAAGTTCAATAGAAGTTTCCACATCTAATGGAGGAACTCAACGAAATGGGGACCATTGCTTCCTAAGGGGGGAGGACTTATCTAGGTTGATATTGGTGGCCACGTACCTATTCCACTTGGACCCTCACCATTGTTTCTTTCAGTTTTTCAGTTTCCCTAATTGTAGTACAATTTACTATTTTTGGCAGTTTTCCGAGTCCTAAACTTCCAAAGCTATTTTGAGGCTCTAAAAGACTTTTTTTGGAAACATTCCTCCAATTATTTCAAGTGTAATCACATCAGTAATTGTATTCCTCATAGATATCTTTCCAACGAGGTATCATAGATGTCAAATGGAGATAATATGACCAAGTTATGACCCCAGGAAGTCAACTAACCCCAACGGGGCTCATAAACTCTTTGTGTTACATCTCCTCAGGTTAGGGTTTTGGTTGTTTAGGGTTTTATATATTGTTCAATAATAAAAATCCCTTGAGCCTAATTGTGACTCAGTTCAAAGGCATGTAGCTGCCACATCTCTTCTCAGAGATAAGCTACAATCGCTTGAGGTATCTTATTTCCATTATGTTTATAAGCATAGTTTAGTATTTTTCTATTAATGAAATGAAGTATTTTTCTGGTGCATCTCTATGTTTATGAGTATCTTTGTAAGTTGTTTCATTCCTGTTTAAGTTCGGATCACATTACCTTGTGTGTTTTGGTGTTTCCCGCGAAGTTTCCCCTGGCTGGTCCATCGTGGAGATCACGTAAAACCTTGTTTGAATCCTGTGCCTTCAGACACATAAGAAATATCACATTGTGGTGCTTTCTATAAAGCACCCTATGAAACAGTTGATATGATAATTCTTTGAGTAAGAGTGCCTTCGTCTGCTGCATAGAAAAATTAGAGGGAACAGTGCCATGCTCTAGGTATCAATGCACATTTGCATAGCAAGAGTTTTCGTCTAAAGTGGGAGAGGCTCTCTCAACATTATACATTTTGATTTCTTGCTCCCACCCTATGAGCTCTTCTTCTTCCTCTTGCACGTTCATTGCTTCTGATACTAACTTGCAAAGACCATGTCCCTTAATGGTGTGAGTTAGTTTGATGTCAAGATCTTATTCTTGTAATATGGGCATCCAATTCTCTCTTCTCTCACCGAGCTCTTGTTGAACAAGCAGTGATCTAATTGCTGGGTGTGAGACAAAGATGATATAATGGATTTTAAGCAAATAGGGTTTGAAGTGCTTCATTGTGTTATTTATTGCATAGAATTTTTTTTTCACAACGGGGTAGTTAAGCTCAAGTCCTTGCAGGCTCACTCTCATGAATGAGATAGGTCATTCGTTGTTCAACCCATCCTTCTAAGTGAGCACAACATCAGGAAAAGTGTTGGAAGAGAAAGTGTAGAGCAAGAATTCTTTGTTGAAGTCTAGGTTGTACATTGCTGGTGATTTTTCTATTGCTTGCTTAATACAAGTGAATGTTTCCTTCCCCCTTTTATCCCATTTATAAATTATGTCCTTCCTGATAATCTCATGTATGGGTTTGACAATCTAAGCATAGTCGGAGATGAACTTTCTGAGGAATTTTATCTTCCCCAAGAAGGACTGCATATCTTTCTTGTTCATTGGGTGGGGAATCTATGTGATGGTATGAACCGGGTCTGGATCTATCTTGATCCCACTTTTAGCAATAATATGTCCAAGAAGGTTACCCTCAGACACTACAAAGATACTCTTCTTGGGATTCAAGGATATCCCGTATTTTCGGCATTGCTCAAATTTTTTTGAGGTAGCGCAAGTGGTCCGACCGTTGTCTGAAAAAGATTTTACATCATCGAGGTAGACCAATATGCTCTATCCAATTAGCCTATGGAAAGCGATGTCCATTTCATGTTGAAATGTTGCACCTGTATTAACCAGCCCAAACGACATTCGGTGAAACGCAAACGTACCCCACTTGGTGCGAAATGTAGTCTTTAGCCTGTCAGGCTCTGCACCCAGAGCGTAATTGTAGCCCGAGAAACCATTTAACAGAGAAAACATTTCTGCCCCAGATATTGTCTACAATATCTACTCCATGGACGACACTGGATAATTATCCTTGTCTGAGGCATGATTAATATTGCAGAAATCTACACATAGGTGAATCTCCCGATACTTCTTCCTTACAGGAACCATGTTAAATACCCACATGGAATGTTGCACTTTGTAAATGATCTGAGCATCCAACAACTTTCTCAATTCCTTCTGTATGAAGGGCTCAAGTGTTGGATGAACTTTTCTCAATTTTTGTTAAAAAGGCTTGACCCCTTCTTTGATTAGTATCACGTGTTAGATTATTCAAGTGTCATATGTCTTGAGATCATCGTACATCCACGTGAAGATATCATGGTACTACTTGAATAGATAGATGAAAACTTGTCGCTCTTGTGGTGTACAACAAGTATTGAGATTCACATACTTTAGATCTTTCTATGTTCCTAGATTGATATGCTCATGCAACAATGTAGAGTTGTGGGTCTTAGCATTCACAGGCCCTTGGAAATCATTCTGCAAGACATACAAATTTTCCAGTGATACCAGCCCCTTAGGGATGAGGTTTCCTTTTCTTGTACCAACTACATCTTGCAGAGTCTTCTCGTGCTCGTCCTCATCTTTCGTTACGTCTTTGAATAAGTTAGCATTGGTCATAAAATGTAGTATATGTTGATCATCACCAAAAATGCGTAAATTAGTTATGTTGTCTAGGTTTGGTGGTTTATATAAAAATTCAATAGTAAAGTTTTCCTTTAACAATAAAATCCTAGAAGTTGCGTTTTTCAAGCCATCCACAGCTACATTACGCATCCTTGGTACTGAAATAATATTGAAAGCTTGGAAATGAGAAATGTGTCACTATACATCTTGTTGGTAACTCTTAAGATGAGGTGACATAGAATGCATAACATTATGTACCTGACGCACCATGATTTCAGAGTCACCTAACACTTTCACAAAAGCAACATTGAGGTCAATGGCTTTTTATAAGCCCAAGATGAGTGCTTCATACTCTGTGGTGCTTTTCGTGCAATCGAATTCCAAGCAACTAGATATTAAGTGTTTTATCTATAGTGGGTCTATCAAAGCACAACCAACTCCAAAGCCCTCATGTGTATTGGACCCATCAAGGTACATGGTCCACATATTATTTTATAGGGACCGCTTACTACACTAGTACTATTGTTACTACTATTACTACTACTTACTGTACAAGGTTCATTTTCTCTAGTTGAACATGGAAAGAGGTCCAACTATGTGTCTGGCGGGACATGGGATGGCTTTGCAAGATAGCACCCCAACTTTGTCTCTAGAAAATAATTGTCGAAAACAATTTCCGTGGAATCCAACAGACCTTTATGTCCATCCAAGGAAGTAACATTGTGTTTCATGTATCCCTTTGACAATACATAGATATGGTTGTTCCTTCCTTTATACGAAAGCCATAATTGTGACCAGTCAGTGGCAAAGTATCATTGCAACTTTCTTGACCACTATCTGCTCAGAAATACGCCATATGCTTCCAGGATGTCCACAATTACAATGTTGATGCATTGATGAACTCGTTCATCAGATGATAACCGGATGATCACATCCTTGAGTTCACCAATTTTTGGAACACAAGTTATTTCTAGTTGGATGATCTATTCATCTGTCTTGCTCCATTGAGCATTAATATTCTTGGCCATGGAGAGTGGCATGACATTAACCAATGCACATGAATAAACCAAGAAATTGCATACATTGAAGTTAAAGATTTCAAATAACAACAAGAATAGTGGGAAGAGCTAGTCTGCCTCCAGGCAGAGCGCATTAAGCACAAATGCGAGAGTGTCAAAAGACTTTCTAGATCCCTTGTCTGAAGAGGTGGCATCACTAGTAGAAATTTTACCAAGTGCTCGTAGAAGAATCCCATTGGTTCGTGATTTTTGTGATTTCAAATAGAGATATTTTCATGAACCTTCTTCATGTCTTCTACAATGTTATACTCTATTGCGGGAAGACTCACCAAGGTGTCTAGGGGTGGAACTGAATTTATGGTTTCCAGTGGGATGGTTCTATTTTTACTACTTGTGGAAACACTATTCATTGTAACTATCTTCCCAGACTTGCTCTGAGTGTTTCATGTTGAGTTAACCCGAGGACTCATTTTCCTTAAAAAAAAACTCTCTAAATTTTTGTTTCTCTACCTTAATCACAGTGGTGGCCCCTTGACTTCTCAAGTTGTAGCAATTACTTTTCCTTTGGACCAGGCCATCATGCAGAGGCTCCTTATCAATGGTGCTTTTCTGGGTTGCAAGAACATACTCATACATGTTTACTACATGCCCAATGCTTGGAGATTTAGTAGTTGTAGCTACTTCTTCTTCTTTGTTTGGCTCCGACTATTCATCAACCATGAATGTGTCACACAATTGTGTAACTAGACTACTGATTCCATGGTTCCCTTTTGGGCACATTTTTTCTGAATGATGCTCATGGTGGAATTTGCGGTATGTATCTATGCTGATTTTCTCAATGTTCAAAACCATCTTGGAGCTCTGCAATGATTTGGTCAGTTTGCTGCTGGGAGCTACTTTCTTCTTAAGCGGGTACCTTGGGGACCTTCTTCTCATGGTAGTCTCACTTGTCCTCTATTTAAGTTCACCCATTTCGGTGGTCAAGGACTTGATGAGAAGAGTAAGGGTTTCAATATCATTCGTTTCCTTTTCCTTGGCCTTGCTCACAGATGTCTAAGACCTCTTACCCATGTCTTTGAAGTCCTTAGTGGGTTCATCATTTGCAATGACTCCAATGGCGTGTAGGTCCTTCTCTATGGCAATAGCCTCTTCATAGTTCTCTGTTAAAGTTGGTCTCGCAGCTCACTTGACAAACTGCACAATACTAGTTGGAAAGGCAGAAGTGTAGTAGTCGATAGTGATGGAGTCATAAGGTTTTGTGTCATTTGAGAACTTGTTCAAAATATTATTGAACCTTTGATTGATGTCATTTAACTTTTCTTTCTTCTCCATCTTGAGACTACCCAACTCCTTCAGTAACATGGTAAGGGTTTTATCTTCAGCAAATTTCTCAAGAAAGATCCTTTTGAATGCCCTCCAATTATGGATGGAGTTTGGAGGTACGTTATGGAACCATACATCTGTTATGCCATCTAAGATATAGGGAAACGATCTACATGAAATTTCATCATAATGTACCTCGAGTTTTTGTGGATGTAGGTATCTAAGTGATCTTCAGCCTTCACTGTCTTGTCATGGTCATATTTTGCTAAGAGCTTCTCCACTTGTCTTGGCATCTTATGCAAGACACCCAGAAGTGCTAGTGGGTCTTGAGTCATCCAATCCAGGTTTTGGTCTACCATGTTGTCTTCTTTCTCATACTCCTCTTCCTCCTCTAAATCTATTGGTTTTTCTTCCTCTTCTTCTCCTTCATTTCATTCCCCTCCACCTCCTCTACCGAAACTTGAACCCGAGAGTATGGGATTGCCTACTTCCTCTTGGTGAAAGAGTAGGGGCTCATCTTCCCTTTCAATTACCTCTGCCAGTTATTCAAGAGTGGTAAGAATTGATTCTTCAACAAAGGAGACAACTACTCCTATAGGTGTGGTATTTCTCTTCTTTTTAGAATATGGAAGAGTGATTATTCCCGGAATCAGTTAAACAAATTTTTGAAACTTGATGGGTGATGGGGTGGAGAGCCCAAATCTGGTGATACGAGATTTCACTTTCAGTCTTGGGCGGTGGGGAATTACCAACTTTAGAGTTGTGAGTAAGGGAAAGGGAGTGCATGTTACTACCTTCACCAAAAGATGTATGAGTGGGCTCAGTGGGACAATCAACCATATAATATTGGTTTCTCTCCTTCTAGTGACATAAATGTTGATGATGTTGGATCCACTGACATTTAGGGGATCTCCCCGATATGAGGTCCCAATTAGACCTCACATCGTTTGGTGTAGGAGTCCCATCCAGTATAATGGCCCCGTTTCCAAATACCTAGAGATTTTCCTTGGCTCTAGCTATCAGCACATGAGAGTGTTGAAATGGTATCTTCAAAAAGCAAGTTGAGTGTGCAACGTACCTGTGTCTAGGTTCTCTTACTACAAAAAGGGGGGGGGGGGGAGAAAAGTGAGCCTCTAAGTGGGAGGTAATAGTACCACCTAGGAAGAGACACAAGTGAACCAGGAAGGCTTTTCCAACATTCAGTGGAATAGTCCACAACGGATGCCATAGTCATTACAACTAAAGAACGGGTAAAGATTTGTCTACCATCTAGCAGAGCAGTCCACAACAGATGTGATGGTCGTTACAACCGATGAGTAAGGAAATATATGTCTAGTATCCTATGTAATATTCCATAAGGATGAGACAACAGTAGCAACCATTACAACACATTCCCAACAAGATAATCACTAAAACAACTAAAATAGTTCAACTATCTTAGTACATGTGGAAGAAAACATGAAATACAAATGCTCAAAAAATTGTCTTACAAACATTCATAACTCATGCATGGAAACGTGTTGGCCTAAAAATGCTTCTGAATTAAGAAAAAAATCCAAGACACATATTTACATCATACATCACTAGGCCTATTAGTGGGACATTGGAGCTACTCCTTGCTCTTCAAAGAACTAACTGAAACTCTCTATGCTTTGTGGGAGGAGCCAAGGTGAAAAGACTTTTGCTCATACAATGAGGGGGTATATATAACCAAGGGGTGATGCTTGACCCTTGTGACTATTTGACTTCCCTCAATATTGTTCAACTTCCTATGACTTTTTAACTCATATGACTCTTCCTATTCATGTGTGTCCATTAGACTTCCACTTTACATTACTTTTGATTTATAATATAAATGGATCATAATAGTGATGTGGGTTTTGAAAACTCATGACATGACTTGACATGACACTACTGACATGAACTGGCTTGTTCAGGTGGCAATGTCAATTCATTGTTGCTGCTAAGTGATAGATGTGTTATTGGATATGCTTTCTCTTCTCCTCCACATAGCATGGTGTTGTGGGGTATTAATTGATCTTTGGTATTGAGAGGTAGTTTCGTACATGTGCTCATTTTTCTTTCTCTTGATAGGTTCCTTTATCCATGTTGTTGTAAGTGAGTCTTCAATCATATTTCCTCCTTCTCCTTCTTCATCATCTCTCCGCGATCTAACAGTGTACCTATTTCTACAATTCACTCATGACGGGATGACATAAATCCAAAAAATTCCTAGTATAAGATGATGCATTGTTATCCATGGATTGATCCCGGGACAGGTGACAGGCTGGGAAAGAGAGCCCAGTAACTACTCATTGCACAGTTCATGGTGATAGGGAGAGAGGTTGGTCACTGAGACTGCACAAAGCATAGCTCAAGATCGATTGGGGAACTTCTACGCACAGTCCTCACAGAGAGGGAAAATTGCATAGGGGCCACTAAGAGACATGACTATGCAATTGAGAGATTCAATGGCTGATGCAGGATGGGACCCTGGGAGGAAGGTCTATGTAGTTTTCAGAGGCAAGGTAGGACTAGGTAGCAAAGGGACCTGGCAGATAGATCTGCGCATTTCATGAGGTCAGTGAGATCCAGCTGAAGGAGGAAATTGGGGGGACACTTATGCGCAATTATGGAAGGCAAGGCAGGCTTGGCTCTTTGCACGCTGTGGGGTTCCAATAGGCAAGGGAAGAATATTGAGGCCTAATCTTGTGAAATGCACAGTTGAGATTAGAGTGGGGAAACTATTACACAATTCTGGGGATGAAGGGAGGTTGTTGAGCTCTGGAATTGTGCAGTGAAAATTCCCTAGAAACAACCACTCCACACTGTGCAATTCTAGAGAGCAAGGTTGCATCATTGAGTGTTGATATTGCACAGTGCATAGTTCAGTCGAGGTCCAGTGAGGCTGAGTTGCCTGGTTAGGAGGTTTCATAGAAATGTCTGAGTGCGGGAAAAGGTGCACATGTGAATAACTTGAACATGTAATCACACACTTAGCATACTTCAACAACACAACAACATTGACCTCCAAAACAAAAAGATAAAACATTACCCTCTATGTGACTATCCTAAAACAAAAAGTGATAAGTGTGACACTTGAGATAGACTTTAGGATTACCATGAAGAGACTTGTGCAACAATGCTTATGACCTTTTTCATGAGTGCAACGGATGTTTACATAGCTACAACAACTCGAATACACAAAGACCAACCTTCAAAACCACCAAAAGAGGTTTGCAAGCATGGTAAAAGAATTAAACATACCAAAAGGCGATAGTTGATCGAACAAGGAAAAGGTTTGAAAAGACTCTAAGAAAGCTCATGAAATGAGCTCAAGTGTTTGCAACAATAAAGGGATCCTGACTTATTGAGAGAAGAAGAGTTCGTTCCTTCAGAGAAGCACATAAAGACATATGATTTAGCTTTTCTCATTTAAATTTTCCCCTTCTTGGTTTCTACCAATTGCATAAGCTTGAAAACACCAAAGCAGAAAACTAAGTATAGGCATGAGGTTCCCAGACTAGACACAGGTTCATGGTTGGACCAAAAACTCTCCTTATGGATGGATCATATTTTTCGTTTGAACTTCATCAACCAAAAAGTACAACCAATAAAAGGAAGACAGCCATAGAACTGGCCAAGGGTTGCATTGTCACAAGACTCTTTGAACTTCAACCGCACACACAATTGGAAGCCACAATGCAATATGGCACAATACTTATTTACATAAGAAAAACAACAGAAAACCAGAGAAAACACAACAGAAAACCATAAAAGACTATGTAAATAGTGCAGGGCGTAGCCCGAGATCTTCATTGAAAATAATATTTTAAGTCTTGGCCATTGACGGGGAGAGAGTCGATCTTCTTGTCAAATGATTGAAGATGATACAGGTATTGGCCAAGCTTTTCATGGACTCTGTAAGGACCAATCCATAGAGATTGAAACTTAGTGTTCTTTCCTTTTTCCTCATGGGATTTGTCCCACTCTAAGGCTAAGTCACCCACACTGAAGCTAGTCTTCCCCATAGACTTTTTTTCAAACCATCTCTTGATATGACTCTGATGGAGTGAATTTTTTTCTTTTGCTTTCAGTATTTCTTCCTGTAGCTTGTGTAGAGTGTCCATCCTATGTTGAACCAAGATACATGGCTTTCCTTGGGATTCTTAGGACATTTGGAGAGAAGGAAAGTATATGTTCAATGGGAGGATGGCTTCCTTTCCATATACAAAGAAGTAAGGGGAGGTATTCAGGGAAGGTTTAGGTGTCACTCGGTCAGCCCATAAAGCATTCACCAAAGCAGAGTGCTAGTTTCCCTGCTTAGGTAAATGGTATTTTTGATGATACATATGAGGTTTTTATTTATGGATTTAGCAAGACCATTCCCCTATGAATAATAGTTAGCAAAATGTTTCATGACAATACCATTTTCCAATGCAAAAGCATAAATATTTAACAAAAAAAAGTATGTAGCATTGTCAAAAACAAGTGACATAGGAAATTTGAACCTGGAAATGATATTCTGTTGCAGAAATCTTATGACTTCCTGGTCATTCACTTGTTTCAACAGACCTGTCTCTATCCACCACGTGAAATAATCTGTAGCAATCAAAATATAGCAGTGTTGCTTCGATGAATGAGGGAAATTTCCCCAATGATATCCAAGCCCCACTATTGGAATGGTTCTTCCACTGGAATAGACTGTAGCATGACTATTGAATTCCCATTTATTTTGGCACACCTTTGACAAACCAAACACTTTCGAGTATAGGAATGGGCATCCTTTAATAATGTAGGCCAGTAGAAACCGACCTGCATGACTTTGTGTGCTGTGGTGTTTCCCGCGAAGTGTCCCCCAGCTGGTCCATTTTGGAGATCACATAAAAATTTGTCTGAATCCTTTGCCTCTAGACACCTAAGAAATATCACATTGTGGTGCTTTGTGTAAAGCACTCGATGCACCCGTTGATATGATAATGCTTTGAGTCAGAGTGCCCTCTTCTACTGCATAGAAAAATGAGAGGGCAGGGTGTCATGCTCAAGGTACCGGTGCACATCTACATACCAAGGGTTTCCATTTAAAGTGGGAGAGGCTTGCTCAACATTGAAATTTTTAATTTCTTGCTCCTAGCCTATGATCTCTTCTTCTTCCTCTTTCTCATTGAATTCTTCTGCTACTAACTTGAAAAGACGATGACCCTTGATGGTGTGAACTAGCATGATGTCAAGATCATATTCTTGTAATAAGGTCATCTAGTTAGCCCTTTTCTCACCCAACTCTTACTAAACAAGAAGTAATCTAACTGATGGGTGTGGGACAAAGATAAGTCGTTTGTTGTTCAACTCATCCTTCTGAGAGCGAATAACAACAAGAGAAATGTTGGAAGAGAAAGTGTAGAGAAAAAATTCTTTGCTAAAGTCTAGGTTGTACAACATTGATGCTTCTGTTATTGCTTGCTTAATACGAGTAAATGTGTCCTTCCCCCTTTCATCCCATTTATAAATTGTGTCCTTCTTAATCATCTCCTGTAAGGGTTTGACGATCTGAGCATAGTCAGAGATCAAATTTCTAAGGAATTTGATCTTCCCCAAGAAGGACTACATAGCTTTCTTCATCACTGGGTGGGGAATCTATGTGATGGTCCAAAACCAGTCTGGATCTACCTTGATCCCACTTTTAGCAATAATATGTCTAAGAAGGTTACCCTCAGACACTTGAAAGATAATATTATTAGGATTCAAGGATATCTCGTACTTTCAGCATCGCTCAAAAAATTTCTTGAGGTGGCACAGGTGGTCTAGTTGTTGTCTGGAATATATTGTTACATCATCGAGGTAGACCACTAAGCTCTGTCCAATAAGCACGTTGAAAGAAATTTCCATTCGGCATTCAGAGAAATGCGAAGGTACCCCACTTGGTATGGAATTTAGTCATTAGCCTATCAAACTCTACTACCAGAACTTGGTTGTAGCCCGAGAAACTATCTAATAGAGAAAACATTTCTGCCTCAGATATTGCCTGCAACATCTACTCCATGGACAACACTAGATAATTATCCTTATCTGAGGTGCGATTAAGATTGCGTAAATCTACACATAGGAAAATCTCCCCAAAATTCTTCCTTACAGGGACCAAGTTAGATACCCACGTGGAATGTCACACTTCGTAAATGATTTGAGCATCTAACAGCTTCCTCAATTCCTTCTGTATGAGGGGCTCAAGTGTTGGATGAAATTTCCTCAATTTATGTTGAAAAGGCTTGGCCCCTTCTTTGATTGGTATCATGTGTTGGATTATTTTCGTGTCATATGTCTTGAGATCATCGTACATCCACATGAAGACATCATGTTACTTCTTGAATAGGCGGATGAAAGCTTGCCACTCTTATGTTGTACGACAAGTACCAAGATTCACATATTTCAGATCTTTCTTTGTTCCTAGATTGATTTGCTCATGCGACAATGTAGAGTTGTGGGTCTTAGCGTCCATAGGCCCTTGGAAATGGTTCTATAGGTCATAAACTTTTCCAGTGATACCACACCCTTGGGGATGAGGTTGCCTTTGCTTATACCGGCTCCGTCCTACAGAGTCTATTCATGGTTGTTTTCATCTATCGTTGTGCATTTGAATACATCAGCATTGGTCATAAAATGTAGTATCTATTGATCATCATCAAAAACGCGTAAATTAGTTATGTTGTCCAGGACATATGGTTTATAAAAAATTTAAAAAGTAAAGTTGTCCATTAATAGTAACATCCTAGAAGTTGCGTTTTCCAAGGCATTTGCGGCTGCATTACGCATTCTTAGTACTGAAATAATATTGAAATCTTGGAAATGAGAAATGAGTCACCATACCTCTTATTGGTAACTCTTAAGACGAGGTGACACATAGTGTATAGTGTTACGTACATGATGCACCATGATTTCAGAGTCACCTACCACTTTTATGACAACAACATTGAGGTCAATGGCTTTCTGTAAGCCCATGACGAGTGCTTCATACTCTACGGTGTTTTTCATGCGCTCAAATTCCAAGTGACTAGATATTAAATGTTTTCTCTATAGTGGGTCTATTAAAACACAACTAACTCCAGATCCATCCTATGTCTTAGAGCCATCAAAGTACAGGGTCCACATATTATTTATATAGGGACCACTTACCACACTAGTACTACTGTTATTACTATTACAACTACTTGTTGTACAAGGTTCATTTTCTCTAGCCGAACTTGGAAGGAGGTCAAATTGTGTGTCTAGTTGGATAGGGGATGGCTCTGCAAGATAGCACCCCAACTATGTCTCTAGAAAATAATTTCTGAAAACAAGTTCTACAAAAGCCAATCGCTCCTTATGTCCATCCAAGGGAGTAATGTTGTGCATCAATTATCTCTCTAATAGTAATCGGATCTACTTGTTCTTGCCTTTATACAAAAGCCATAAGTGTGACCAGTCAGTGGTAAAGTATCCTTATAACTTGCTTTACTAGTCTCTTCTTAGCAATACCCCATATGCTTTCGAAATTTCCACAATTACAATGTTGATGAATTGATGAACTCATTCATCAGATGATAATTGTATGATCACATCCTTGTGTTCACCAATTGCTAGAACACAATTTCTATCCATTTGGATGATCTGTGCATCTTCCTTACTCCATTGAGCACTAATCTTCTTGGACACGGAGAGTGGCATGACATTAACTAATGCACTGGAATCAACCAAGCAATTATGTACATTGAAGTTAAATATTTCAAATGACAACAAGCATGGTGGGCAGAGCAAGTTTCCCTCCAGGTGGAGCATGTTAAGAACAGATGCAAGAGCATCGGGAGACTTACTAGATCCCTTGTCTGAAGAGGTGGCATCACCAGTATAAGTTTTCCCAAGAGCTCATAGAAGAATGTCTCGATGGTTTGTGATTCTTGTAATTTCAAATAGATAAATATTTGCACAAGCCTTCTTCATGTCTTCTACAATGTTATACTCTATTACGGGAAGACTCACCAAGGTGTCCAAGGGTGGAACTGAATTTATTGTTTCCGGTGGGATGGTTTTGTTTTTACTTCTTATCGAAATGCTTTTCATTGTAACTATTTTCATGGACTTGTTCTAAGTGTTCTATGTTTAGTTAACTAGGGGACTCATTTTCCTTAACAAATTTTCTCTAAATTTTTGTTTCGGTACCTCAATCACAGTGATGGCCCCTTGACTTCTCAAGTTGTATTGGTTACTTTTCCTCTCAGTCAGACCATAACTCGGAGGCTCCTTATAAGTAGTGCTTTTTGGGGTTGCATGGACATAATGATACATGTTTACTACATTCCCAGTGATTGGAACTTCAATAGTTGTAGAATCTTCTTCTTCATCAGGCTCTGATTGTTCATAAACCATGACTTTGTAAGACAATTGTGTAACTAGACTACTCAATCCATGGTTCCATTCCGGACACGTTTTTTCTGAATGATGCTCATGGTGGAATCTGCAGTATGTATCTGTGCCAATTTACTCTATGTTCAGAACCATGTTGGATCTCTCCGTAGATTTGGCCAGCTGACTGTTGCTGCTAGGAGATACATTCTTCTTAAGAAGGTGTTGGATGTGGAGCCTGATTATCTTCTTTATTCAGAGGTATCAACGCATTGGACCCCAGTTCATAATGTGGTGGCAACGCCGCTTGTAATATTTATGTTGCAGGGGGGTCTAAGGGGGGGCGACTGCGAGCTTTGGGAGCCCCCCCCCTGGTAGGTGATCGGGGGCAGCGCCCCCAAAGCTAAAAATAGATGTAAATTTTCCTTGTAAAATGTTGTAATTTCATGGTCAATCTGAGCCGTTCATTAGGCGGAGATATGATAGTAGAATTTATGTTTAATTTAGGGTTTTTTTCCCTAGAAGGCAACCCCTTGCTATATATGAGGGAATTGTATTGCGTCTATGCAGATTTCTATTCTGAGTGAGAAAGAGAGAGGAGATTGTGTGAGAGTGAAGAGGGAATTACAACGAATCTATTGTAGGTTGTATCTCTTCAGTTTGCTAGATAATATAAAAGGAAGGATTGGATGTTTCTCCGTGGACATAGCCCAAATTGGGTGAACCACGTATATCTGTGTCTCTCTTGTTTTATGTGTTTTCTGTGTTTGTATTTCTACAATATATTTTATGTGTTTCATTGCTCTGTAATATATAATTTTCTAACAACGGGTACCTGGGGGGCCTACTGCTCACTGTAGTCTCGCTTGTCCTCTATTTAATTTCAACCATTTCGGTGGGCAGGGACTTGACGAGACGAGTAAGGCTTTCAATATCATTTATTTCCTTTTCATTGGCCTTACATATATATTTCTGAGACCTCTTACCCATGTCTTTAGACTCCTTAGTGGGTTCATCATCTGCGATGACTCCAATGGTGTGCAGGTCCTTCTCTACGACAATAGCTTCTTCATAGTTTTATGTTAAATTTGGTCTCGCATCTCACTTGACAAATGGTTCGCAAGGTAGAAGTGTAGTAGTCGATAGCTATGGAGTCATGAGTTTTAGTGTTATCCATTAAATTGTTTAAAATACAGTTGAACCTCTTATTGAAATCTTTGAACTTTTCTTTCTACTCCATCTTAAGACTACCAAAATCCTTCAGTAATATAGTAGGGCTTTTATCTTCAGCAAATTTCTCAAGAAATATCCTTTTGAGTGCCCTCCAATTATGGATGGAGTTTGGAGGAAGGTTTTGGTACCATACAATTGCTCTGTCATCCAAGGTACAAGGAAACAATCTACTTGCAACTTCATCATACCATACCTTAAGTGTTTGTAGATGTAGGTAGAAATTTTCTAAGTGATCTTTTGCCTTCACTGTATTGTCAAGATCATATTTCGTTAAGATCTTCTCTGCATGTCTTGGAATCTTGTGTAGGACACACAGAAGTGGTAGTGGGCCCTGAGTCATCTAATCCAGATTTTGGTCTGCCATGTTGTCTTCTTTGTCGTCCTCCTATTCCTCCTCTAAATTTGTTGGTTCTTCTTCCTCTTCTTCTCCTTTGTTTCCTTCTCCTCTGCCTCCTCCACTAGAACCTGAACCCGAGAGTATGGGATTGCCTCCTTCCTCTTGGTGAAACAGTGGGGGCTCCTCTTCCCTTTCAACGACCTCTGCTAGTTCTTCAAGAGTGGCAAGAATCACTTCTTAACCAGAGGATACCACTACTCCTGTAGGGGTGGTCTTGCTATTGTTTTGAGAATAAGGAAGAGTGATTACTCTTCAAATCAGTCCAACAACTTTTTCAAATTGACAGATGATCTGGCGAAGATCCCAAATCTGATGGTATGCGATTTCACTTTTATTCCTAGGACGTGAGGAATTACCAACTTCGAATTTGCGAGTAGGGGAAATGGAGTGCACATTATGGCCTTGGCCAAAAGATGGATGAGTGGGTTTGGTGGGAAAATCAACCATATAATACTATTGAATTGAAGCTTCTGTGATCCATATCAAATTTCTAAGATAGGTTTTCAACAATAATCACATCAAAATTCATTTGTCAATGTGTTTCGTACCATAAACAATTTAAATAGAGAGACCGATCATTCAAACAAATTGAAAGAAACAACTACAATTGACCAAATGAAATGGCTACAATTTACTGGGCAATAGCTATAATACTAGTCTCCCTCCTTCTAGCGTCAGAAATGTTGACATTGTTGGATCTGCCAACATTCAGGGGATCTCCCAGATATGAGGTCCTAATTAGACCTTACACCATTTGGTGTAGGATTCATATTCGTTACAATGGATGGGTTTCCAAATACTTAGAGATTTGCCTCTGCTATAGCTGTCAACACATGAGATTGTTGCAATGGTATCTTCGAAAACCAAGGTGAATATGCCTGGTGAGTGTGCAACATAAATGTGTCTAGGTTCTCTTACAACAAAAATAGGGGGGAGTGAGCCTCTTAGTGAGAGGTAATAATACCACCTAGGAAGATACACACGTGAACTAGGAAGGCTTGTCCAACATCCAATGGAATAGCCCACAGTGGATGTGACAGTCACTACAACCAAAGAATAGGGAAAGATACATCTACCATCCAGCAGAGTAGTCCACAACAGATGTGATGGTCATTACAACCAATGAGTAAGGAAAGATCTATCTAGTATCCTATCGAATAGTCCACAAGGATGAGACAACAGTAGCAACCATTACAACACATTCCCAACAAGATAAGCATTAAAACAATCAAACTAGTTCAACTATTTTAGTACATGTGGAAGCAAACATGAAATACAAATGCTCACAGAATATAATTACAAACATCCATAAGTCATGCATGAAAACGTGCTGGCCTGAAAAGGCTTATAAATTAAGAAAAAGTTCTAGGACACATATTTACATCATACATCACGAGCCCTAGTAGTGGGACATTGGAGCCACTCCTTGCTCCTCAAAATAACTGATTGAAAATATATATGCTTTTTGGGAGGATCCAAGGTGAAAATTCTTTTTCTCATACAATGAGGGGGTATATATAACCAAGGGGTCATGATTGACCCTTGTGACTCTTTGACTTCCCTCGTGACTATTCAACTTCCTAAGACTTTTCAACTAACATGACTCTTCATATCCATGTGTGTCCATTGGATTTCCACTTTACATTACATTTGATTTACAATATACATGGCTCATAATAGTGATGTGGCCTTTGGAAACTCATGAAATGACTGTACCTGGCACTATTGACATGGACTGGTTTGCTGAGGTGGCAATGTCAAGCCATTTTTGTTGTTGAGTGATAAATGTGTTCTTGGATGTGCTTTCTCTTCTCCTCTATATAGCTTGGTAGTGTGGGGTCTTCAATGATATTTGGTCTTAAGAGGTAGTTGCATACATGTGCTCATTTTTCTTGCTCTTGATAGGTCCCTTTGTCTGTCCATCTATAAGTAAGTCTTCAAGCATGTTTCCTCCTCCTTCTCCTTCTTCATAATCTCACCATGATCTAAAAAGGTACCTGTTCCTTCAATTCACTCATGATGGGATGAGATCAATCCAAAAACTCCCTATTCTAAGATGAGGCATTGTTGTCCATGGACTGAGCTTAGGATAGGTGACAGGTTGGGAAAGAGGGCCCAGTAATTGTGTATTGCGTAGTTCCTGGTGACATGAGAGAGGTTGGTCACTGAGACTGCACAGAGCGTAGCTCAGGCTCGACTAAGGAACTTCTGAGCATAATCCTCACTAAGAGGAAAAATTGCACAGGGGTCACTGGGAGACAGGATTGTGCAATTGAGAGAGTCAATGGCTGATGTGGGATGGCATTGTAGATTTTTGGTAGCATCGAATGTGCTCTAACTCCAAAATTTTGTGGAGAGACTAGAAAACATGAGATCTCCAAGACACAGAAATTGTTTGGTGAAATTCCACCCAGATTGTATTTTATTAAAATAATTAATATTTTTAATGGGGTTCCTAAGTCTAAACTTAGGAAAATTAAAATATTAATGGGTATTAAATAAAATATGGGTGAGAATATTATAAGAGATGAGGATCAAGTCTAATTTAATCTTATCCATTGATTAGAGATTAGATCACGGCCGTTGATTTCTCAATAGGAGAAGTATAAAGGAAGGCTTGGGTTAGTTGGAGAAGACACAAAGAGATTAAGGAAATTTATTTTCTGAAGTGAGAAGTTCTTAGGAGGGAAATCGATTAGGGAGATCTTGCAGCTGAGGGGTAGTGATAGTTAGCGAATACTAACAAAGAGGTAGAGAGAAGCTTCTGGAGGTAGCGCAATAGCCAAGAGAGCTGATGCTAGGCCAGTCTGGGCCCATGTAGCCTTGATACAGAGCGATAAGGGCCAGCGCAGAGGGAGAAAGTTGCCTTCCATGAAGAGAGACAAAACTATTGGGAATTGCTGAAACAGTCAGGAGAGCTGACACAATGGGCAGAAGAGTTGATATAGAGCCTTAGAGAGCTCCATGCAATTACTGTGAAGGGGCAGCGCATTTGTAGCTGGGGCCAGCCAGATTTTCTATCCGATCAGCTGAAATCTGTCAAGTGAAGGGAAGTAAAACTCACTCAGGTTTTCCGCCATTGTATTCTCTGTCACTGGTTTACCAGGAGGGCAACCAACATTTGTATTCAAAACTTTTGATTACTAAAAGAAAAACCTCAGACCTATTGCACCCGTTTTACCACATTGGGTTTTTCCAGGGACGTTTAGTCTAAAAATAAGTGTGTCCTTTGTATGGTTGTCTCATTTACTTTTTAGTAATTGATCTGTATAGTGGTGTAGGATGTAATGTATTTACATTAATATTTTCTGAAGAATTATGAAAATAATAACTTTTTAAACTGAAGAACTCAAGTAGGTAATGCAAATCAATTTAAGGCAGTTGGATTTCTGACTTGTTCGATTCAAAAATTTTCACATGGAATCACTGTGATTGTAGATCAAGGAGCATTGAAGCCATCGATGAAAGGATAGTGGAAAATCTATGTTGAATACAATTTTCTCGAGAGACAATGCAGTTTTTGGACGAGAGAGCAGAGGACGGGTTACGCAGACACCAAGGGAGGCTCACGCAGAACCTGTGTCAACCTGATTGGGTGATGTTGTTGCTACAGAGAGAAGCACAGTGGTTATAGGGCCAACGCAGAGACTGTTGAGTCTTGTTTTTCCTATTGCCAGGGGTAGAGGTACAACACAAACTTCATCTGGAGTTGCTAGTGGGGTGTTGATCCTGTTGGTGTAAAACAATACCTAGTGGGGTAGAAGAAAAGTAGAGGGAATTAGTTCCTCAAAATATTTCTTGCCAAGAAATCTAGATCCAGTGCTGAGCCGTAGCAAAGAGATATCAGAAAGGGGTGGTTCTATAGTGGTTGGTAGAAGGATTTTTGTAAAGGAAATCAAAATTCAGAGGGAGCTTGTTCCTTAGAGGATTTATAGTGCCAAAGAAATCCAAATCCGAGTTTTGATGGGGTAGCAACAAAAGAGGGAGAAGAGAAATAGTTCAAAATTCATTTGATCAGAGATGGAAATTAACAGACTGAGGGAACAGGATAGGTTGGCCGGAGCATCCAACTTCGTCATCTAGAAGGCCAGGATCCTGGCAGTTTTGGATAAAAATCACATCAAGGATTATGCCTTGAAGACAGTTTCTATTCCAGTTGATTTTGATCCTCTCAATAATTACGAGGAGGCTTAAGCTAAAGTGAAGTGCATGATATTGGATGGGTTCAGGGATCATGTGATCCGACATATTGCTGAGAAGGACAAAACAAGGAAAATGTGGGAGGCCTTGACCACTTTGTACGAGGGAACTTTCGTTCAACAGAATATGTAGCTTGAGAGTCAGCTGAGATAGTTTCAAATGCAAAAGGGAGAAGAAAATTATCCCTTCCTTCTCAGGTTGCAGACGATTTGTGACCAACTAATTTCCATAGGAGCTACACTAGATCCTGAATTTATGGTCAGGACTGCCCTAAATGCAGTCAATGAAGACTGGGAAACCTTTGTCCAGAGCATCTTGTGAAGGGCTTCTCTTCTCAGTTGGGAGGAGATGTGGGCATCTCTTTGACACAAAGATATCATATGGTTGACCAAGGTAGGAAGAAGCAGCAAAGGAGTCAGAGTCAATAAGGAGGAAGAGGAGGATGTTGCTCTCGCATCAACGGGATAGCAAGGGTAGTAGAAACAGAAAAAGAAGGACATATCCAAAGTCAGATGCTTAAGATGTGGAGAGATGGGTCATTTCCCCACATAGTGCCCTCGAAATAAGGGCAAGGAGGAGAAGGTTGATTCAAAGGTTGCTCCAGCAAAAGTTGACAAAGAGGACAATGATGAGGATTGTGCCATGAGTGCTCATGCATCTCTAGAGAAGAGGTGGGGTGATATTGAGTTGTAGTTGGGAGGAATACATGGGGATAGGATCCTTGAGCTTCCCAAAGTCTTGGATCACATACGACTACGGGAGCCCTTAATGACAATAACAGAATGACAGGAGTCAATTGGTGCAGGGATGATGGAGAAACAATGGTAGAGCTAGAGTGTTCAAAGTATGAAGCAGCGTAGTGGAGTGTTGTATCAGTGCAGGAGGCATGGAGCAAATAAAACAACAACACTGTAGCATCAGAGGGTCAGCATAGATTAGTAGTGGAGGTAGATTTAGCATCCAGGGACATCCAAACTGATCATCATGTCAGATTTTTGGTGGTGCCTTTTTAGTTTCTTACTTCTCAATAACTTAGTTGTCGTTCAGCAATTAGCAATGCCAATGCTATGGACACCATTATGTAGCATATTGAGAGGAAGATACAGTACACATGCAACAATGATAGTGGCAGTGTCATGGGAAACAATACAAATAGTAGCAGCGCAATGGATCAAGGGTAGTAGGCCGAGCATCAGCAGCGTAAAGGACCAATGTCATGGATCGGTTTGATACTTATGCTGGAAAGCATTGCTAGAGCACATGTCTTGCTAAGAGGCAGTGTTGATTTTTGGGTAGCATCAGATGTGCTCTAGCTCCAATTTTTTTTGAAGGGGCTAGAACACATGCGATCTCCAAGACCTAGAAATTGTTTGGTGAAATTCCACCCAGATCATATTTGATTAAAATAATTAATATTTTTAATGGGGTTCCTAAGACTAAACTTAGGAAAATTAAAATATTAATGGATATTAATGAAAATATGGGTGAGAAGATTCTAAGAGACGAGGATCAAGTTTAATTTAATATTAGCTATTGATTAGATATTAGATCACAACCGTTGATTTCTCGACAGGAAAAGTAGAAAGGAAGGCTTGGTGTCAGTTGGAGAAGGCACACAAAGAGATTAAGGAAATCGATTTTCTGAGGTGAGAAGTTCTTAGGAGGGAAATCGATTGGGGAGATATTGCAGCTAAGGGGCAGTGATAGTTCACGAATACTGATAGAGAGGCGGAGATAAACTTGTGGAGGCAGCGCAGTAGCCAGGAGAGTTTCCATTGGGCCAGTATGAGCCCACGCAGCCATGACGCAGAGCCAAAAGGGCCAGCACAGAAGGAGAAATTTGTGTTCCATGCAGAGAGCTGAAACTACTGAAATGATCAGGAGAGCTGATGCAATGGGTAGAAGAGCTGATGCAAAGCCTCAGAGAGCTCCACGTAGGCCCACACTATTACTGCAAAGGGGCAGTGCAGTTATAGCCAAGGCCAACCAGATTTGCTACCAAATAATCCGGAATATGCCGAGTGAAGTGAGGTAAAACTCACTCATCTTTTCCACCTGTTATCACTGTAAAAGTTTTTAAAATTCTGGGCAACCCGCGTAGTTCCTAAGTTTTTGTGTTAGACATGGTCAAGTTCTTTTTTATGTTTTTAAGAGTTTCAATTATAGCATTAGAGTCTCATTTCCATCATTAATAAAGTCCTTTAGGTTCACCTTATGGTAAAATAGGTCACATTTTCCATTTATAATTCATTCCATTAAGGTTAGGGTTAATTTTTTTCAATCACACAAGAATCCACAATTTCGTAGCGCAGCTAGTTCAAAAAACGTGATTTGCGCTACGAAACTACTGTGTATGCTCTTTTTTCTGTCTTTAAGTCAACTTCCACAAGGATTTCTGAGAAATTAAAAAATCATTTCTGAAAAGTGAAAGAGGTTTTTATTCCTAACATACTGGGCTACAAAAACCTCTTTCCGTTTCTTCAAATTCAATATGAGGTGGGAGAAATTGATTGTTTAACATGCGCGACAAAACTGCTAAGAGGAACTCTGTTTTCTGGTTTTAGCAATCTTTTTCAAGATTAGTTTTTGGACACATGCAAAAGTATTTTGGAATTATGAAGAAGGTTTCTCTTCATAAAATATCTAGTTACAATAACCTATCTCACTTTTTTCATAATTGTTACCAGTTGGGAGATGCAAGGTTGTAAGTGACATACATAGCAGTTTCGTAGCGTGCTACGAAACTACTGTAGGTGCAGTTTTGATGTTTTGATCAATTCTCAAAGGAAAGAAACGGTTATTTTTTGGAGAATGATGTTGCTGGAGAATGTGAGGAGGTCACTTATGAAATTTTAAAGCTCAAGCAAGAAAAAAACTTGAAGGATAAAGGATATATGTGAAAGCAAAGTTCTGCGCTACAAACTCAACAGTTAGTTTCGTAGCACATCCAAATTGACCTTCTTCATGCACCTTTAAGGAGTTTAATTTTTGCAGAAGTCAAAGAGCAGGGTCCTATGGCTAACTTAACATATTTTACATGATTAAAGGGGCAAGTTTTGTCATCAGAAGATTCGAGGAACATCATTGAAGAACAAGGCTATAGTGCAAGGGACATATTCCTAGTTTTCAAGGCAGATAAAGGAGAAGTTATTAAAGGCTAGCAGGAGGCTTATGGACATTACCAAGGTCGAAGTTAAGGAGGAGCAGCTGTCAAGCATCGAGTTTAATTCCTAGATTAGGTTGTTGTTGTCATAATAAGGAGTTGTACTCCTAATTGTATTAAGACTCTAAGATAGCCAGTTAACTGTTACCTGTAATTAATAGTCTGTTTTAGGTATGAATAGGTGTCAATCTAGGAAATTTGAATTCCCCTCAAGTTGGATCAGAGAATCCAAGATTGTAATGATAACTCTATAAAAGACAAGAGGTGGAATTCCTCAAGGTTGGAAATTTTCAAAGAAACAAGCACATTGTGTTATTGTAGCAGACTGTATGTTTTCCTATTAATACAAAGATATTGGCTTCACTACACAAGATTCAGAGAGGGTTTTTAATGTTTGATTTTCTCATGGCTTTCTTCATTTACTTACTTGCAGTGGTATAAACACATGTTACTTAGAATTCATTGACAATGCTCTAACTTCCTTCATGTGTTTATAAACTATGTTCCTTGCACTATGTCTCTGTTTTGTCGATATATTAAGACTCTTTATGCCCTGACTTCCATGTTAACTTGATCTTGTTGTTGTACTAAAACATACTTTGACTTCATAGCCCAATAGATGTTTGTTGATTGGAAATTCAACCATTTATACATTTTTGTTTGAATTTTCCATAGATTTAGCCATCTAATCTTCCAATTAAAATATTTAACCCAGTGAGAGAGCCCTCTCAGGTTGAGAAGGCTAAGCCTCAGCCAAAATATTGGTTTAAAATAGTTACTCAAAGTCTTCCTTATCAGCAGCCTATCAGGGTCTGGTTTTGTGATAACACCACCATTGCATTTATCTGTCACTAGTTTGTTGGGAGGGCAACCAACATTTGTATTCATAACTTCTACTTAATAATAGAAAACCCTCAGATTTGTTGCACTGATTTTCCCACATTGGGTTTTTCTGGGGAAGTTTAGTCCAAAAATAAGTGTGTCCTTTGTATGGTTGTCTCATTTATTTTCCAGTACTTGATCTATATAGTGGTATAGGATGCAGTGTATTTACATTAATATTTTTTGAAGAATTCTGAAAATAACTTGTTAAACTGAAGAACACAAGTAGGTAATGCAAATTAGTTTATTGCAATAGGATTTATGACTTGTTCGATTCAAAAATTTGCATAGGGACCATGTGAGGCAGGCCTACATAGTTTTTAGTGGTAAGGCAGGACTGGGTAGCAGAGGGACCTGGAGGACAGATCTGTGTATTTCATGAGTTCAGTGAGCTTCAACTGAAGGAGGACACTGGGGGAACACTTCTGCACAATTATGGAAGGCAAGGCAGGCTTGTCTCTTTGTGCATTGCGGGGTTCCATCAGGTAAGGGGAGAAGCTTGAGGCCTAATCTTGAAAAATGCACATTTCAGATCAGACTGGGGAAACTGCTGCGCAATTCTGAGGATGAAGGGAGGTTGCTGAGCTCTGGAATTATGTAGTGCAACTACCATGGGGACAACCACTGTGCACTGTGCAGTTCCAAAGAGAAAGTTTGCATCACTAAGGGTAGATACTACACATTGTGCAATTTAGTCGGGGTCTGGTGAGGTTGAGTTGCCTGGTTAGGAGGATTTTTCAAGAATGATTGCATACTTAGCTTACTTCAATGACATGACAACATTGACCTCTAGAATAACAAGATAAAACATTACCCTCTGTGTGACTGTCCTAAAACAAAAATTAACAAGTGCGACACTTGAGATAGACTTTAGGATGACCATGATGACACTTGTGCAACAGTGCTTAAGAATTTGTGCATGATCGTGATGGATATTTACATAGTTAGGATAACTCGAATACAAAAATACCAACCTTCGAAACCACCATAAACGGTCTGTAAGCATGGTAAAACAATCAAACATGCCAAAAGGTGACAGTTGATCGAAGAAGCAAAAGGGGTGAAAAGACTCTAAGAAATATCATGAAATAAGCTCAAGTGTTTGTAAAAATAAAGGGAAATTCCAAGGAAGGCTCCGAAGTTTGAGTGCAAGCCAAAATTTTGGAGGGTGTTATAGTCGCTTCAACAGAAAGACAAAGGATAGAGTATATACCTTTGTTTAAGCCTCTGCGACGTTAGCGGGGAAATTGGCGAGATTGATTTGAACGCTCCATTACTTGATAGAGCTCCAATAATCACAGTCAAGCTACTCTCAAACTCTTGGTCGAGCTCTCGCGGTCTATGTAAATGGTGCGTGCAGACTGTGGGAGCATTATATATTTAAAAAAAGGGCTCGATAGTACCTTGATCGAGCATTTTAGCTCCATCGAAGGTTAGTTTTTAACCCTCAATTGAGCTACCATTTTGGCACCCAAGGAGCTCGATCAAGCCATTTTGTTTCCACCCAAACACACCCTCTTCCACCAAAAAGTGTAACCCAACTCCATGCTTTTGCCCATTTGTTGTTGTGGCACTACTCATATTTATCTCTACACTGTCGTTGATCTCTATTGTGATAGCATTCGAATTCGATTACTTTTGTCTGTTCACAAATATTACACTGAAATAACTTCTTAAAAGGAAATTATAATTGAAACTAAGTAATAATTGTTTAATGAAAACAAAATAATCTAAAGCAAAGTCATTACTAGTGCACAAAAATTCTAGATAGATTTTAGTTTTAGCAAATAGAAAAGTATTATAAAAATCTTTAAAGTATTTTTTTCCTTGTAATTGTTGTCTTGGATATAAATATTTAAGTGTCATATGTTTCTGAGAAATTTAAAAAGATTTTCTTTTAGTTATAGTACATTAAAAAATATGGCCCAAAAGCATTCAGGGCAAAAAAAAAACATAGTTGTGCTATGTAATGCAAATATAATCAAAGTACAATAAATAAAACATAAACATGCTTCTTAGAAGAGTTTTTATTTTCCTTAATGGTAATTTTTCTTCTTGTATTCAATCTCATTGTTATGATGATATGAGTTAGTTCAAATATACAAAAATAAGAAAAATAAGAGTTTTTAGTTCCATAGCATAGAAGTACTTCAGAAATTTCATACTTTGTATATCATTGCCATAGGACTGTACCGTATATTGTATAAACGTTCTTAGTACTCGTATATAGAACTAACAGTACAATGTTAACCTATCATTATTGCTACACATTTTTCACTTTTGTTCTAAATGATAGTCGCTCACTACCATAACAATAACGTACAACCTAAACGAGGATTCTATGTATAACCAACTTCTCCGAAAATGAATTGGATATGCATTCATAAAGTGTATTCTAAACATATTGCATGATGAACACCTGGTGAATGCTTCTACAGACAACACAACCAAAATTAGTGACTAAACTAATTTAAAGTCAACAAATTCTGACTTCGAATGTTTTAGTTTAACATCTTCCTTTAAAAAACAAAGAAAATAAGCAATGCCACATCATCCTATATGCTTAATTTTTTTAACATGGTTTGAAATAAATGATTGATTGGTAAATATTATTAAATTCATCAATTAAAGGAAACGTTAAAGCTATAGTTTCAATAATTTCAATACCACTATGGAAATTTGTAAAAGTAATAGTCATTTGTTAGTTAACTCCACAACCCACACTATGAAATCAGCCTTAATTAATTGATTAAGGAAATATATAGTACATGTTTTGACATTTTTTGAAAATGCTTCATTCTCGCAATAATCTCTGCAATCTCTCATTATACCCACCTCCACACATCCATACTCTGCACAACAAAAGTCATCTCTGCATAGTTTCCTCTGCACAACTTTCTTCTTACATGCCTTCCTCACACAACTTCTTTCACACATGCTTCCTCTACATACATTTCTCCACACACACTTATTTCATTTAATTTGTGAGTTGCATCGGAAACTATGCATCGCAATAACTAAATTTAATCATAATATACCTTTGCAAAAGTTTTTTTTTTTTTTTTTTTTTTTTTTTTTTTTACACATTTCGCTCTAATATATATGTTACTTTACGAAACAAGTTTTTTGTGTTTTAGGATTAATCATTGCGGTTGATTGGTTTTTTCTATATTTTAGGATTAATTGTCTTGGTAGATTATTTTAGTCATTATGGTAGATGCTTTTGGGTAAATAATTCTTATCTTCGTATTTCTAAACATTTCTTTGTTTATGCTTCTGTGTGGATGTGTTCTCTACATAGCCTCCTTACATGTATAACCACCTCTGCACAACTTCGTTCGCACAACTGCTTCCTTTCTCAACAACACCCTTCCATCATTCATTGACATTTGAAACTGATATTAATAAATGTGGGTCCAAGATATTGTGGGTAGGAAGCGTTCGTTGTGAAATACATTTCTAAATAAGAACCAAAAAGGAGATTTTTATATTTATTATTTTAATAAATGTTGCACAAAGTATTTTTTCTCTGCACACACTACCTCCGAAAATCTATTATCTCTCTACACCTCCCTCTTTCCAAACAAATTTCGCACATGAATTTGTTCTCCAAATAACCTCCACAGACACACAACCACATCCGCACAACTACTTTCACACTCAATAACACCCTTATTCATTTATATTCAACTGATATTAATAAATGATCATGCATTGTGAAATATGCCCCTAAATAAGAATTAAAAAAGGAATTTGTATATTTATTATTTTAATAAACTTTGCACCAAACATCCGCATAACATCTGCACACACAAGACCACTTCCACACAAATTTGTCTATACAACTAATTTTTACTCAATAACACCCTTCGATCAATTATTTACCTCTGAATAGCCAACTCCGCCCAACCACCTTTGCATAACTCTTTTCGTAATTTTGAAAAACGTTCCTAAATAATAATTAAAAAAGAGACTTGTATATTTATTATTTTAATAAGCCTTGCACAAAGCCTTCTGCATATTCGTTTTACTGCACAACAGTTCTACACATGTATAGAAAACATAGTTTTTTAGCACCCCCATGTAGGCAAAAGAGCCCCAGTCTCCACACACAAACTCCTTAATAATATCAATTGGAGATTTGTTTACCCCCCCCACCCCACCCGCCTATGCAAAAAACCCTACAACCAAATCAATTCTCGCATCATTGACCAGAGTAGTAACATAACATTACTCCATAACCATATGTCATACAGATTGAAAATGTGATTTATTTAATATTGCATAACAAGAGTATGCCTTATAGCGACTTCATTGAGGGATGAAATACATTACTAGATACTAATTAAAATGTGGTGTATATTTATTATTTTAATAAACCTTGTGCAGAGCATTGCTTGAGTGTAATTTACACTCTGCATGTATCTTTGCACACTGCCTATTCTATTTCTCTTGAGAAAAATTTGTTAATTACGGTAAAGGTACTTAACTTTTGTTTTTTAATTATGAGCTGAGAAATTTCATTAACATTGTCAACAAGGTTTCATTGGGAACTAAATTCAATATATATGAAAAGAAATTGTTACCACTTTACAATGTTATCTAACTTGCCATTATTTTAAAGCATTAAAATATTAAATATAAAATCATGATTTATAAAGCATTGAAATATTAATATTAACGTGTATTTTCATAATTAATACAAAATGCAAAGATTTCAAGCTTTCGTTATGATTTTGAAAGCATTAAAACATTAATATTAATGTATAAATTGCTACTAACTAAGTTAATTGACATAATGGGAAGTTCCATTCAAATTTGAAACCACGACACATCAAATATTGATGCTAATAGTCTAATGTTCATATTTGTTTACTATTTGCCCAATGTCAATACTATTCTAGTGCGAAGTGCGGAAGTAGAGTCCAAATTTTTATTGTACAAAGCATTCCTATGGCTTTTCTTACCTCTGCATATAGGTTTTATGTGAAAATGTACAGGCTTAAATTATGTAATGGGACAGTGTTCAAGAATAAGCACAAATGTCAACAAACACCTTTTGTAGACTGACTACGATTTCCGCACTCCAACAAAATCAACCTCTTCTACACAAAAATCTTTGTTAATCAATTGATTAAAGGTTGTGCTCTTCACATAGTGAAAGATCTGTTTATGGTTATCTTTGTGTAAATAGGCATACGTGTCAAACTACAGTTGAATTCCATTGTGTGGAGGAAGATTCCAAGCTTTCATTGTGTGACCTTTATACTTTGCTCAATGACACCTTCCCATACAAGGAAAGTTGTTCGTGGAAAGCTCCACCGCTAACTAACTTGTTAAATATTATGTAATGCAACACAATACCAATTGAAATCAAAATCGCATAAAATTGTTATATCACTTTCATTTCAAAATACAACAAAAACTTTCATTATTTACAATAGAAAAATACGAAAAAACGTGATTAAATCCCTTCCTGGAGTACCGTATTCCGCAACAAAAATATGATGGCAATGAAAATTATTCATGTTTCATAGAGAAATGAAATATTCTAATGTTTCATGTTATTCACATATATGTATCAATGGCATAATACAAATTCTCAAAGCATAAGTCTGTAACATTAAGCAATACAATTATAGTAACAAGAACAACATCAAGTTTCAAATTTCAATCATCATAGTTATAATTGTAATAAATAAACAAAATACAAATGCATAGAATATCATATGCTAAGCATTAAGAACTATTATTCTCAGTGGGAATCGCTTGTATCAATGATGAAAATGCTCAATGGCTCAGTTCATTGGCTCATTCACTATGTTATTATGGCATCTTCTCTTTCAATAGTTTCTTCTACATCCAACAAAAGTAAATGCATGAACCATAATATGCAAAGAGAGAACTGCAAAAGAAAACAAAGAACTAGAATCACCAAGTAGACTCTGGCATTAGTAAAAATAACAAATCACAATGATTAAATACTAGTAAATAGAAAACAAATATGAAAGGATTTAAGGACAGTTACAGCTTGTGAAAGTGTATAAACTAATTTGACTATCAACAGCCTTTCAAATGCATTTTGTCTTAAACCAATGTGTTCAACTTAGCTTGAATTAATTCTTCCATTGGTCCCATTGTAATCTATAGCCTTGCATGTTGATTGAATAATTGATTTTCGATCTCCATCGCCTCTTCTTGTAACTAAGCAGTTAACATAGATTTCCTATCATTAACACTGACAAAGCCAACTAGCCATTTGCCAATTTCTTCTAGAGTAAAATCAGTTCTAACATCAAATTCTTCCATTGACTGTTTTCTCTTATTTAATTTGAATGTTAGTTTATTTTTTGTAATCAATTCATAATTTCATATAATTCATGGGTCGTCTAAATCTCAAACAATTTGCATCTCCTTTAGGAATGCATTACTTCTCCTATTCTCTATTCTCTGACATTTAGAAATAATTTTTTCTAGTGTATTGATTCTTCTGGACCATCCAGCTTTGATTTGCCTCATTTGATTAACATTTGGCAGTTCTCTATTTTTCTTGTCCAGATCATATAGCAATTCAAGCCTTTAACTAAAATCAAGTAAGTCATTGTTAAAAAAATGCTTGTCTTCGCATATATTACTTCTCACCAAATCAATAAATGACTTGATTTCTTGTGCTAACCATAGCAGAATGGAAACCACCTTCCATACATGTTCAACAATTTCTAATCTTTGGCATATATTACTAACAATATGACATTTGACTGCATAACCAATTGTAGAGCTCCAATAGATCCATAAGATGTGCTAGCAGTGGGAATTTTAGATTGTTGAGTTCATATTGCGATTGGAGTCATTAACAAAGGACCCATATTTAAAGCATTTACATTGTTTCTTTCAATACCAGGTTCTCTACTTTATGTTACTCAATAGACACTGCAAGCACATTATTGGTAGACTTTTGCAATGTCAAAACATCAATGGTTGGAATTCCTTACATTTGAAGATCCATGTGGCTGTATCAATAACGTTTTTACCATGCATCCTTACTTTTTCAATTTTCAATATTTTACTCTCCCAGTTATAATTTGCATCTTGAAAAGTGGCAAAATAATCATCGAAAATAGGAAATTAGTTGGTAAATTTCTCCTTTATTTTCTTATTTTCATTCAAATCACTACTGACCCAATCAAGTAGAGAATTTTCAATCTTCTCATTGATAACTTCTTGAATGCTTCTTGTTTGCAAGGCACTTTTGAATTTTTCCAATTGAGGGTACTTATCATCTGTGGAAGATGATAGATAATTGTGAATCAGTTGTGAAGCTTCGATATCTTTTCATTTTCTTTCACTTGAAGATGAAGCCAAAGCAGTTTCGGACATGCAAACAAAAGATTGAGCTAGTTTTTAGCTTCTTTGTTTGCACTTTGTTTTAGTGCTAATACTTGCTTCTTCAACAATTTCTCTAATATTCATTGCTCCTCCTTGATTATTTCTTGCAACATTGTGACTATATTCGCTTTCACTTGCAACTTTTGTCAAAAATCTCTCACATTTTATGGCACCTAGATGTGTGATAAATAGGCCTTTTAGATCAATGAATCGTCAACCTTCAAATTCTTTTAAATTAAAAAAATGAAAAGACTTCAAAAACATTGCAAGATGGCTTCCATTCTTCACAGTTACTCACCCAATGGCAAATGGAAAAGAAATATTTTGTTTCTTCTTCTTCTATTCAAATTTAACTTGCCAATCATAGTATTGTATGTAGACTTTGAAAACTAAATACTTGTCCATAACAATTATTAGAAGCAATAGTGGTTTACCTCAAAACCCATAAACTTGAATAATCATATTATTTCCTCTTTTTTCATGTATCCATTTACCCCAGAGGAAAACTTGTGCTTCACCAAATGTTCGATGGGGCTCTCATCCAGTTATCATGCAAATAACTTGCTTTACAAAAATATCTTGAACTAGAGAAAAAATTGTAATACCTTCTTGCTTCCACAGTATGGAATAGCGAAATTGCATCAACTCTTTGTCAAAATTGAAATTAGGTTTATGTGGAAACTCATCAAAATTATGAATCGATATGAGGGTTGTTATCAGATATGAAATCATGAAGAAACTACCGATCTTGAACAATTATACTAACTAAAAACACAATTCATTTGAAGTAAGATCATCCCAGTCAAATACAAAATATTTTTACATGAATAATGATGCACATAGAGGATGGATTGATACACTAGTCATAGTTTCTTGCCCCATTAAATGAGCATACAACAAACAAAACTCTATAAACGGATCTTTAAACATTAGAAATTGGTGAAACAAACTCCTGTATGATTTTCAATCCATCTATATGTGATTTTAAAAATCTATTTGATTTTGACAAATCTAAGCACATATCCGGAATCAGTAGCTTCAATATCTTCCTAAATGTCTCTAAAACCAAAGAAATACCAGTATATTTAGGTGATAGCCTAATTTTTTTTCTTGTTAAATAACTTTTTTATGCACATAATAAATTATTTATTTGAAATCAAATACCTCTAGAATGCATGCAACATTTGCTAATCTTGTAGATCAGATCTTATCACTACTCTTCTCCTACACAAACAGATTCATGTATCATTGATACATAATCGAACACTGAAAGCTCTGATCGATGAGAGCGAGTTAATAGTATCAATGCAAATAGATATTTTCCTTCCCCTCAAAGCCTTTTCTACTCTAAACTTTTAAAATTTACTGTCAACCGACAACATTTTCAATTTGCTATAGATATAGATCATCAATATGTTTAACAACTACCACTGGTTACTGCTCTACCTCTGAAATCCCTTCTATAGTACACTTCCAATATATAACAATTCACTATAGAAAAATATTCATTTGCAAGAAATAGTAGAAATAATTCACATAATATAAACTCGCCACAATTCTGGCCAAAAACAGTAGAAATCCTGACACAATTTTTAGGAAATTGGGCACAGTTTTTTGGCAAATTGGATTACAGTTGTCAAACTACATGATTTTCGATATCATAGTAATTGTTGATAGTGCTAAATTTTCTACCTTTTCCATTTTTGATACATGTTCCTATTTTGCATGTAAAATGTGTTTGATGAAACATTTTGATTAAATAACAACTAAAAGACAGCAAAGCAGACGTTTCTGAGAAATAATAGAAATAGTTTAAAAACAAACCTCGAAATTCAGAAACCAGTTACTCCATGTATGAAACAAATTAAATGTGAATCTTTTCAAATAATGTCAACTAGATTACAGGTTGTCAACAATCACATCCACTGCTATATCAATGTCAATTTAGAGGTAATATCATTTAAGTTCTCAACTACGTATCTATCTGTCCATTCGCCAAAAGGGCGCTGAACCGTTATTTTCATTATGCCTAGTACAAAAATGATGAAACCACACTCTGCACAATGAAAGAGTTTCTTCTTCTTCTTTCTTTTGCTCCTACACAACACAATTTTATAATTCCACCTCTTTTCCATATGCAGTGTATGTCTCCCATATTGATTACAATCACCAGTAAAACTTCAGCCACAACATTATTATTAATCGTTTATTGCAATTGGTAAAATTTATTATTAAATATCATTTTTTAATTTAGTTTTATGTTTTTCAGGTCTATTTTTGTTTAATAAAAGATTTCATTGTGCGAAAATAAAGCTTTATTATGGGCTTGATGCAAGAAAAGATCCACACAATGAAACAAGTTTCTATATATAAACTGAGTTATATAAACTTCTTCTTCTTCTTCTTTCTTCTGCTCCTACATAACACAAATTTATAATTCCACCTCTTTTCCATATGCAGTGTATGCCTCCCATATTGATTACAATCACCAGTAAAACTTCAACCACAACATTATTATTAATTGTTTATTGCAATTGGTAAAATTTATTATTAAATAATGTTTTTTAATTTACTTTTATGTTTTTCAGGTCTATTTTTGTTTAATAAAAGCTTTCATTGTGCGAAAATAAAGCTTTATTATGGGCTTGATGCAAGAAAAGATCCACACAATGAAACAAGTTTCTATATATAAACTGAGTTATATAAATACTTAATTTTGCAAATGCATTTATTCCTTGCATAACCTTTGCACTTGCACAACCACTTTCTCACAACTACTTCCACTCAGTAACACTTTACAAATACTCATTTACAATTGACTATTGTAACTTTTATGTATACGAAAAATATCCCCACAATAAAACAAGTTTCTATCTTCAGTAGGACTTCTATAAGTATTTATTTATTTAAAGCAAACAAATTGAATATGTCTATAAGAAAATTGCTTACAAAAACTAGTTTACAATTGATTATTTCAAGACGGAATGTGGAGTTTTTTTCACAATGCTTTGAAAAAATAGATACCATAGTTCAATGTATAATTATTATTATTTATTATTATAATCATATGTTGGTGTACAGAGATTTTACTCTAAGCATCTTCCCTTGTATAATGAAAACTATCATCATAATCCGAGAAAAATTAAAACTCCATACAATGAAACAATAATATGTGAAATTCTCGATTTTGTACATGCATTCATAAATAAAGACAACTAGTGTAGAATATTCATGTTTTCTAGTTGAGCATCCTTCAATAGTTATCAACACAACCTTGTATTTAAATTCAAATTCTAGTCACAACAAATGCAATAGATACAACTTCACATATAAAAGATTATCTAAGAATTATTGATATAACTGTTAGAAAGTTTCAGTATTAGAACAAAGTAAACATAAATCCATTTTAATTATCATTCATTATAAAATATTAGCTAATATATAAAAGCTCAAATAAAATACTGAAAAACATGTATTCAATTACTATTTTCTATATAATGTTCGAGAACCCAACTCCATACAACATCCCATGTCAAGTGTTATCTCACAAGTGTTTACATAATTAGTAAACATATCAAGAGATACAAAAAACAATAATCATAATTCAAATAAGCTATGATTACAGAGCCATGGTCTAGGAAATAGCCTCTGTTGCATAAATAATTTATGAAAATACTAATACTTGAATAGCAAAGCTAAGTGCATTTGTCCCAATGAGAGTTTGATTGCAATCCTATCGAATGTAATCTCCAAATGTCCTATGTAACAATTAACAAGGAACTACATTTAGGAATTTTATTATTCCATCATAACGCACATATAAGATCTAAATAGTAAAATTATTTGATGAAAAAAACAAGGGTTCCAATGTATTAAAACACTTATAATATGCAAAATAAAGTTTGATATTCTTCAGCCCTCAACTATCTTTCGCAATTAGGCTTCCTGTAACAAATTCCTTCAATTTAGATTCTATGAATTCTTTCATCAGAGCAATGGTAATTTCCTACTTAAAAGGTTCATTCAATATATCATCCTCAAATTTGTTATGCTCTTGACCTGCGAGAAGATGCCAAAATACCAAATATGCAAAGAAATACAACCTAAAACACAGAACAAATGAGAAATAACAACATGTATTTTATTATTCAGAAAGGAAAGCAATGTTCACTTGCCTCTTCGAGGGGGCAACCTCCAATAGAGCAGGGCTCGATTACAAAATAAGGCACGATGCTCCTCAATGGGGAGTCTCTATCCTTTATATAGGATCCATACATGAAATACCATGTGTCAGTACCATGGTTCTTATTAATACCATATATCTAATACCATGGCCCATTTGCAACTAACTGTGGTCCCTTCTTTAAATGTGAGTCAACCACTTACAACTATTAATATGGGCTTTATTGACTATTTAACTAACTATAACTATGACTCGACCCTATTACATAAATTAGGGGGTTAGGGTTGGACCCTAACATGCCCTCCCCCATAAAAACAACCTTGTCCTCAAGGCTGAAGCTGTGGAAATTGCTGAAGAATAGTAGCTGGTTCCCATGTCACATATTTTGGAGAGGTGTCTTTCCACTTGACGAGGACTTCCTTGATTGTGCGACCGTTCAGGTGTCGTTCTAGTGTGTCAAGAACCTATTCAGGTTGGAGCCAGATTGAACCTTCTTCATCCAATTCCGGTAGACTGGTTTGAATTCTGTAACTGTTCCATACCACTTTCTTGAGGCATGAGACATGGAAGACGGGATGGATTTTTGCAGTGGGTGGCAAGGGTATCTTGTAGGCTACTTCTCCGATGCACTTAAGTATTTGATATGGTCTGTAGAATTTTGGAGATAATTTCTGACAACCCTTGTCTTTGAGTGATGTTTTCTTATATGGTTGTAGCCTCAAGAATACCTGATCCCCTTCTTGAAATGTGCACTTTGAACGATGTTGGTCTGCCTATTACTTCATGTGATTTTTAGCTTGATGAAGATTATCTTTGAGGTGGGCAAGCATGGTTGCATGGTTCTGTAGAAGTTGTTCCACTGCTTGTACCTTAGAGCATCCTGGGATATAAGAAGTAGGTGAAGGGGGGAGTTGACCATAAAATGCTTCATATGGAGTCATCTTGGTGGCGGCATGATAGTTAGTATTATACCACCATTCAGCTAGAGGTAACCACTGTACCCATAAATGTTGCTTTTCTGAAGTGAAACACCTGAGGTATGTCTCCAAATATTTGTTGACTACTTTAGTTTTACCATTAGTTTGGGGATGATAGGAAGTATTGAGTTGGAATTGGGTACCTTGTAGCTTGAAGAGTTCCTGCCAAAATTTACTGGTGAAGATTGGGTCACAATCACACACAATGGAAGTGGGCATACCATGCAATTTGAAGATCTGGTCCATGAAAGATTGAGCCACCAAAGTGGGTGTAAAAGGGTGGGATAGGGTGCAAAAATGAGCATATAAAAAGTCTATCCACAACACCATGATGACTGACTTGTTGCTTGACTTCGAAAGACCAGTAATGAAATCCATAGAAACATCCATCCAGATTGAGGCAGGGATGGGAAATGGTTGTAAAGTGCCTGGGGATTTGACTGTTTCTCCTTTGTGGCGCTGACACACATCACATTCAGCTACAAAATTAATAATGTCCTTTTTCATGCCTATCCAAAAGACTGAACGTCGAGTGCGAGCATAAGTCTTTTGAAAGCTGGAATGACCTGCAGTGGGAGATGAGTGCAACTCTACCAAAATGCGACTTTTCAGGGTGGATGTTGGTGATATCACTACTTTGTTCTTGTAGCGAAGAATCTCATCCTTCAAAGAGTAGCCCACTGTGGAATTTGGATCTGCGTGCAATTTATTAATGAGTTGGGAGAGTGAAGGATGTGAAAACCATTCCTTGTGAGCCTCTTCAATCCACTCTGGAATGGAAAGAGAGATTGCTAGCAGGGTGCTTTCCTCCTCAAATTGGCATGATAAAGAATCCGCTATGAAATTTTCATGCCCTTTCTTGTAAATTATCTCATAATCATATCCCAACATTTTGGCTAGCCATTTATTTTGTTGTGGTGGGGATAGGCATTGCTCCAAAAAATATTTAAGGCTTTGATGGTCTGTGCGGATTTGGAAATGTCGCCCCAATAAGTATGGTCACCAGGTATCCACTGCATGTAAGATGGCCATCATCTCCTTCTCATAGGTAGATTGTCCCAAATTTTTCCCACTTAGTTGTTGGCTAGTAAAGGCCAAGGGTCGACCTTCCTGCATTAAGACATCCCCAACACCCATACCTGAAGCATCACATTCAATCACAAAAGATTTGGTGAATTCTGGTAGTGCCAATACGGGAGTGGAACACATGGCATGTTTGAGAGCTATAAATTCTTGTTGTGCTTCATCACTCCAGAGGAATGAATTTTTCTTGAGAAGGTGCGTGAGGGTTCTAACAATGCAACCATAATTTCGGACAAATTTGCGATAGTAGCTGGTGAGACCCAAAAATCCTCTCAAACTCTTCAAGGTCTTTGGTTGGGGCCAATCCTGCATTGCCTGGATCTTTTTGGGATCCACCCTGACACCTTCACACCCCACAATGTTGCCCAAATACTTGACTTCTTTCATGCCAAAAGAGCACTTGGACAATTTGACAAATAATTTATGCTTCCTGAGCAGTTGCAAGAGCAAGTCTACATGCTGAAGATGTTTTTCCTAGGTGAGGCTGTAGATGAGGATGTCATCAAAGAAAACAAGGACAAATTTCTGAGATATGGTTTGAACAGGTGATTCATGAGGCTCTGAAAAGTGGATGGGGCATTACAGAGACCAAATGGCATGACCAGGAATTCATAATGGCCTTCATGAGTTCAGATTGCAGTCTTTGGAATGTCTAGTTCTTTCATGTGAATTTGGTGATAGCCCGAGCGAAGGTCTAGCTTAGTAAAGAATTAAGCCCCATTTAGTTCATCCAGCAAATCATCAACAACCAGGATGGGAAATTTATCTTTGGTTGTCAGCTTGTTGAGGGCCCTGAAGTCTAGACACATACGCCATTCCCCATCTTTCTTGAGAACCATGATCACAGGCGATGAATAAGGACTAATGTTGGGACGAATGACAGCAGCTTCCAGGAGTTCCTTGATGATTTTTTCAATTTCGTTCTTTTGGGCGAAAGGGTATCTATATGGGTGCAAATTTGGTGGTTGTGTCCCTGGGACCAAAGTAATGCTATGATCATGTTCCCCTCTCAAGGGTGGAAGCTCATGAGATTTGTCAAAGACTTGCAGATGGTTGTTTAAGACCTATTGCATCTTAGGATGAATATGAAGAGAAGTGGGCTTGAAGGCCTAGATGGCATTAAATTGGGTGATAACTCCATGGTGACCCTTTTTTAACAACTTTTCCATCTGATGTGAGTTGATGATAGAAGGAGCACCTGCTTGGAGTCTGCAAAGGGTATGTGTGTGGTCATTCTGCTTAAAGCTCATATATAACTCCTAGAAATCCATTGTGATTGGGCCGGGTGTGTGGAGCCATTCAGCACCCAAGACAATGTCACACCCACTGATGTTGATGGCAAACATGTGGGTCTTTAGGTGATAATCTCCCATCTGAAGTTTGACATTTTCACAGTGGCTGTCACATTTCTTTGTCCCCCCATTAGCAATCTGAACCTGGAAATTAGGGACTGCTCTGAAAAAACAATGCACTGCTTCTGTGACTCTTTGTTGGATAAAGTTATGCGTAATACCACTAGTAATTAAGACTACTATAGGGTGATGTTTAATAAAATCTATGATTTTGAGAGTTTGGGGAGAAGAAATGCCTGCCAAGGCATGGACCGAGATAATTGGTTCTTCTGGTGTAGTTGGGAGCTCATTGTCCTACTGGTTGTCCTCATCTTCCTCCTCTAGTCCCTCAAAGGATGGGGCTTCCTCCGATGAACTGTGATCAGTAGCATCAATTTGAAAGAATTTGGGTTCCTTGCATTTATGCCCCAGGGAGTATTTGTCATCACAGTAGTAACACAATCCTTGCTTTCTTCTTTCCGCCATTTCTGTTGGTGACACCTTTTGGACCTTAAGTGTTTGGGTAGTGCTCAAAACCCTGGGTGTGGTGTCCCTTGGCTATGAAATTTAAACGAGGCGACTAGGCCGCTAAAGTGTGTTCCACTTCACGAGTCATCGTGCAAGCTGCCAGCCATGTGGCTAGGTGGTGCATCCTGACGTGGGCTTGTATGGCATCTTTGAGACCACTGATAAAACATTCCAAGTAGAATTCATCTGCCAGACCTCCTATGGGAAAGGTTAATGTTTGAAAGGATGTAATATAGTCTTTTACTATGCCTATCTGTCTGAGCTTAGTAAGACAACCCAAAAAATTAGATTCATGTTCAAAGCGGTCACAAAGGGCTTTTGAGAACATCCACCAAGTAATTGGCCTTGCATAGCATTTTTTATGCCATTGCCACCATTGCCATCTTTCTTGGTCCAATTAAAGGCTTCCCACACTTAGCTTAGTCTAATCATCTCTGATTTTATTTAACGTGAAATATTGGTCCATTTGTGATATTCATATGGTGGGATGAGAGCCGTCAAATTTGTACATCTTCAACTTGGGTGGTCGAGGGTGGGAATGTTGGTGGTTTCCCTGGAAGTGAAGAGAATGTCTAGATTCACCCTCATGTTCTTCATTAAAAGCATATGCCTCTAATTGTAACACCGACTTGCCCTTTATGATGGTGTTTGTTACTATCTGGATCTGCTTTGTTAACTCCAACTTTTTTTCAAGGGTGTCCATCTTCTCATTGGCCATAGCTTGAGCTCTAGTTTCTACCATGCACAGATCGGGTTCACTTGTCGTCACTGTGAAAAAATTTGGGACCACCCAAAAATTTGAAGTTGACAAGTGAATGGTGCCACCTTGCTCAGCCCGTTGTCCTAATTCTTATGGGCTAAGTCTCCTATAAGCGTCCCAGGAGGGCCTCAGACTCTGTCTGCAAAATCCTCAACTGTAGAGTGTGAGTAGGAATGTGGCAGCGACAGAACCCCCATTGCTATATTTGAATGGCAGATCCGATTATTGTGGCTGCGATAGTACCCAACCTGCTAGATCTGATTTGGAAAAGAAGATGATGGGCAATCTTTAGAGAGACAAGGGAACTATGGTCTCAAGGAGTGTCAGGTGCTATAGATCACAATATACATAAGTGTCCAATAGTAAAACTTGACCCAATCTTTCAGGGCACTAACTAAGGAGGATCAATCGTACCCTTAGTTGTATTCCCCAACTACCCTATCATACATGCGAGTAATCTCCGTAAGTGTTGTTCTCGGTGTACTATAGTAGCAAGACGGCCGACAGTTTATCTACGGCGAGTTTTCAGGTGAGCCTAGGGGGCTTCTGATATACCCAGAGGGTATGTGGAAGACAGTCTGTGCACGGTTCTGTCTAATGCGCTAGTACTCGAAGGGGTACCCATAAGGGTTACAAGGGAGTCCAACAAGCGTGACCACCTCTTGTATTTCCTATGAGCATGCCTCCCCAAATCTACAGGTTTATGTGCTCAATGACAGATCTCGTGGTTCAAAGACGCCAGAACATGTCTCTAGCCAAAAAAAATTCTGCTAAAAATGGAAATCCCACCAGCCTTGGAAAGTGTTATGATACCACTTGTTATGCTCTTGACCTCCGAGAAGATGCCAAAATACCAAATATGTGAAGAAATACAACCCATAACACAGAACAAATGAGAAATAATAGCATGTATTTTATTATTCAGAAAGGAAAGCAATGTTCACTTGCCTCTTCGATGGAGCAACCTCTAATAGAGCAGGGCTCGATTACAAAACAAGACACGACACTCCTCAATGGGGAGTCTCTATCCTTTATATAGGATCCATACATGCAATACCATGGGTCAATACCATGGTTCTTATTAATACCATATATCTAATAACATGGCCCATTTGCAACTAACTGTGGTCCCTTCTTTAAATGCGGGTCAACCACTTACAATTATTACTATGGGCTTTATTGACTCTTTAACTAACTATAACTATGAATTGACCCTACTACATAAATAATGGGGTTAGGGTTAGACCCTAACAAAATTTCTTTTGCTTCTTCTTGAAATTTCAAAACCGAGGCAAAGTACTCTTCCTTGACATCAACAAAAGTAATTATCCATTTGCTAATTTCATCTACACTAAAATGAGTTATATCCTCGAACTTCGTTGCCTATGATTTTTTTCTCAAAATCAACCATCAACTTATCCTTTGCAATTAATCCAAATTCATATGTAATACACAAATAGTTTAACTCTTGAATAATCGCCACCACCTTGAGATACGCATATGCTCTTCAATTTTTTATGTCTCCACACTCAGAAATAATGTCTTCCAATGTTCTAATTTTCCCAAACCATGTAGCCTTGATTTGCCTCATCCGATTAGCATCAAGTAACCCTTATTTATCTCTTTCTAGTTAAGACAGTGAATCAAGCTTCTAACTAAAAGTTAATAGGTCATTGTCTATGAATTCCATGTTTCCCTCCAACTCACTTTTCACCAATTCAACAAAATACCTAGTTCTCTACTTTAAATACCGTATTTCAAAAACAACTTTCCATGCAAATTAAATTATATGTAATCTTTCGAATATATTACTAATGATATATGATTTCACTACACTTAGAATATTGGCAGGTTTCTCAAATATATTAAATCCACCAGGATTATAAATTATCAATGGTAGTTCTCCTATTGCCAGTGGAGTCTTTAGTAAAGGACCCGAGCTCAAGGTATCTTCTAGCTCTTTTAATTTTTCCTTTAGCTTCAGATTTTCTGCCTGTCGATGACCAACAGAATTCACAAGTGCTTCACCACCATCTTGGTGCAATTTCATCAGCCCTAGCATTGCAACCGAAGACAAATCAACATTCAATTCTTCCTGGTTAAAAACAATTCTATCGGAAAGTTGTATCCTTCCAATCTTCAACTCTTACCGCTCCTATCATAATTTCCATCCTACAATGTGATAAAATGGTCATCAAAAGTAATGTCATCTTTAACAATTTCCTCCATTATTCTCTTATTTTCTTGTAAACAAGTAATAATCCAATCAGTTAGTACAATGTTATCAACTTCCATTTCTACCACTTCTTCAATGCTCTCTATTTCAGGCACACTCTTGGATCTAAATGATTCAACCGTGTGTGCTCTTTCTAGTGTCACTCTATGAGGAGGCTTTCCATCATTCCCACCACTTGTTAGCCTATTAACAACTAGTTTTTCACTTCCTATAGTTATTTTCCTTATTTTTCTAGCAAATGAAATCGCACCAGTACTATGTGTGCAAGAAAAATATTCACCCATAGGGTTTTCACCTCTGTGATTAGATATTTCTCTCGTCCTTAGGATCTCTTTGTTGGTACACTGTGACTTTCCTTGCTCTACTCTCAACTTCTCAGAAACAATTTTTTGTACCTCATAAACTCAAGGTGTTCCGTGAAAATTCTTCCTCTATCAAATCCTTTAATAACTTCAGCTTCAATTAAGTTGAAAGCATCCAAATATTTTGCAAAAATGAGAGCACGAGTCGTATGTTTTGGAAACAATGTTAATACTGAGAGGGGAGTGAATCAGTAGCAACAAATAATAAGGCAAAAATATGAAATCAACAAACAATCACACACCATGAGAATCATACACATGATACAAAATGTTGTACGTGGAAATCCTTTCGAGGAAAAAGCACCAAAGCTTTTTTTTGTTATTGATGTAAAATAAGAGAACATGTTATATTACATCAATCTGTTTTGTGAGCACCCACTCACAAGAAGCACTAAATCCATTTAATTGTTTGCTAGCACCCACTAGCAAGAAGCACCAACTCCCTCCTTTTGTAGACACCTATCTAGCTTACCAAAAGAACCATGAGAGGCACCAATTTCAGGGATTTGTTGCAAGCACAAACTTGCAGCTCCTTGGATTTATGAAAACACTAACTTGAAGGAGGCACCAACTCTCAAGCCTTCTCAAGCACCCACTAGAGATGGAAGAACCAACTTCCTGTATGCAGGCTCCAACCCACACTCAAATAGGAACTGAATGTTATCTGTAATTTGGCAGCCATGTTTCCTGATGTTACCTCTATTCTATTCACATCCTTCAGCCAATGAAACACTTTCTACACCCCTGCTTTCTCTTCTAACTCTATAGCAACACATTGATCTTCTCAACAACAGTCACTCATCACAACTCCTCACAAAAATCTAATGTTCTCATCCCTCTGCATGATCTACATCAAGACGTTATTTCACTCACAACACTTACCATCTCAACTAGGCCATGTAGTCCTCTCTGCTCTCTTCTCTTCAACTTCATACAATCATCTCTTGGCCTTCTTTCTCTACACAGAAACCTTCGGTCTTACTCACAGTAGCACAGCTTCACTCGAGGCCACTTACCTCTGCATAGGCACTCTCGGCCTTTCTCTACAGAAATGGCCATGTCAGCCTTACACAACAACACACACAAAGAGATTTTCCACTTAGCTCTCTAGCAACAATGTTTCTTCCCCCGCCTTTTCTCATCTAAGCTCCTATGTTTTGTTCCTCTGTTTCCCACTAATCAATGTTGCCACTCCTATCCTATATTCACACTGCACGAGTGTACCTTGGCATGGTTTCTCCATTTTTTTGTTGCGTCTAACTTGGTCTCTGCCAATGCACTAACCATGAGAATGGCTACTTGACTATTTTCTCCATACTGAGAATTAATTCTTATTCCACTTGCACACTCCAACTAGGCACATTCCTCTTTGTGAAAAAATATCCGATCACTGAAGCTCTCCATGCTTAATCATGGTTTCACACAGCTTGGTTGAACTTTGGGATGGATTCTTTGTGGACCATTGTCCTCATTGCCTTGTATCATATTTTTTTGTAGATCCATCTAACTTCATGAACCAACTTCATCAATCTACATATTTTATTTGGTAGCTGACCCATTCATCAACTTAACTCACTAGGACGTGCATAGGAGCACAAAGATGGATTGTCTCACCTCGAGGCAGACCTGACACTCTTTCTTGAAAATCGTGGTCCTTACTGCCTTAACGTAGTGATCTTTGACATTTGTCATTAATATTGAGACCAACTCCTTTGCTTCTACATTCAATCTCGTGGTTGTTGACCCATATGCCTTTAACTCTTTTTATTGTCCTATTAGAGAAATTCCATATTGTTACTCCACAGTGGTGCAATGTTTTGATACTCCTCAGTCCCTTAACGCTTAGCTCCCTTGGCATTGTCTTTCTCATTTGACTGGACCATTTTCCATCGGCTTAATGCCATATCAGAGCCCCCTTTATATCATAACTTCTGTGAAGTTCTTATTTCATCTCGGATCCTTCTTCTTATCCCTCACCACATTTCTCATCATAGGACGAAGGGTTGTGACCTGCCGCTTAGCCTTAAGGTGATATGCCTTCAGATTCCTATCGAGGACCATTCTCCCTTTGTTAACTCCTTTGTACCCTTGGTTCTTTTAACTCTAATGACCATGTGCCAACCCAATATCGAAAGCCCCCTTTATCAGAACTTTTCCAAACTCCAACTATTCTAGAGTTCTGATGTCTTCATCCTCTGATATGTTGACCTCCGATATGATTTCATCACTCCACATGGCGACTCCTTGGTGGTGACACATGTCACCCGGTCTTGACACATTTTCCTACCCAATAAGGTTGAATATGCCTACCACGTGTCTTATCGTACTGCCATGTCATGTTGACGTCAACTGCCACTGTAGCTTATCAGAGTCAATCATATGCTGCCATTTTTCCTGCTAGAGTTCCACGTCATGCTGACGTGAGATGCCACTATAGCTTATCGGAGCCAATCATATGCTTCCATGTGTCCTACTGGAGGAGAGAGAAAAGGGTCTGTCAACCTTTGGTTTTGCACCGAAATCCTTTGTTAATATTCTTTGGCCTTCCTTGGTGCTTTAATAGATATCGGCACTACTAGACAACAAAGCTTCTTTAAGTACCTCAGTTAAGAAGTTTCGATAGTCCATATCCCAATCCTCTGATATTTTGATATCTCGTTATGTCGATGCGCAAATATGTCGATATGCTAACCTCTGACATCTTGTTCTATGATATGTCAATGTGTCGATATGCTAGACCTCTGACATTTTGATATATGATATGCCAAGATCCTGGACCTTTTACATTCTAATCTCTGATATGTCAATATTCCTTCCTTCCTAAGGCTTTACAACCCTAAATTTCAGCAGACCATATCTTTTGATTCAGGAGTCCATTTTTTGACTTCCGCATATCGTTGGAAAGCTTATTCAAAGAAATTTCCAATAGAGAGGGTATGATGTAGGCTTTGAGTCCTTTTGATGCTTGGAATATGAATCTAAACTTCTCTTCTCATTAACTCTTCGGACAGTTGAAATCACACCCACCATGATGATCCTCTACATGAATCTTGTAGCTGCCATGGACTTCCACCTAGTCCATTACTGTAATCATCATTTTATGTATTTTCCATTAATCCTGCTACTATGATGATTCTCTATTTAAATCTTGCAGCTATCATAGGAATCCCTTTGAGCCATGAACAACCATGGGATTCCTCCTGGACCATGACTTCCAACATCTGTTGTGACAAGCATCCAAGCTATTTTGGTTGACATAAAGGCTAACACTCATGCCAACAGTTAGGTAATGCCAACTACCCATCACATCTCCCTAGCATGACTATTTTCATCAATGCCAACACACTTGCAAATATCTTCACTAGGCCACTGGCCATCTAGACAATGCCAATTGTTCAACAATCTCCCCCTTTGGCATTGATGGCAACACTTCATCCTTATCTTCATTTGATGGAAAAACCTCATGCTGTTTCCACACATCTCATTGCATGAGCCACCAATGGCCTTGTTTATTCTGCATAGGCCATCACAACTTCTCCACAAATTCTCTCCCCCTTTGACACCAATGGAAAGGGGCTACAAGATGCCTTTTTCTCCCCATGTAATCATTGTCTGTGTAAACCAAGGTCTAATTATTGAGATGTGCAATATTCTTCACAGGCATCTCTTCAAGGACTGTCATTCTTGCTACTCCATAAACTGAGCATATGTGATATGCTCCCCCTGAACGTATACTGCCTCTGATTTGAATGCCTCTAGTTTTGGACACCTTATGGCTGCCAATTGAGTACTCTACTCCACTAATGCATATTTTGTACCAATTTAAAAAAATTGATACCAATTAAACTGCTCATGGTATTTTTTTTGCTACAAATACCAATTAATGATGATGCATTTATGCTCACACTTCACTATTTTTGTTGCTTTCGAGACTATGCTCACTTTATTTTAGCATATTTATAGTCAACACTAATCCCCGAGGGTCCAAGCCTAAAAAATATGGACCACTTCTTAAACAATACCAATTGTACCAAAAAAGATACAAATAGAACATTGTAATAGGAAAAATCTAATACTTTCTCTCATAAAGAAATGTCAATTTGCACATAAGGTTACTCAACATGAGCCCAACACTACCAATTGACATAGTGATACCAATTGAGGGTTAAGGGACATGAAAATCTTGCACCAATTATGTTTCATGAACACAAGACTGCTATTCATAATCCAAATCACAAATTAAATGAAATAAGGGTATTTCACCCAAGATGAAAACCTTTCATTTTCTCAACAATCTTCCTTTCTGAGGTTGCCAATTGTTGCCTACTACTGCTTATCAAATCAACTCCCCCTGAGTCAATTCTCTTTGATCTCCTGTAACTGCTATCTTGCCTCTGCATGGGGACTGATCCTATGGACCTGATTTGACTATGAGCTTCTTGTCATTCCACACTTTCATTGCATCCCATCTTCTTCTTCCTACAACATAAGATATTTTTGTGTACTTTTGATGTTTATTTCACTCCTTCTTTTCAATGTTGATACATTCAAAATAAACCAATTTATTATTGTAATAAACAAGAAATCACAACCATACCTTTTCCAATCAGATGCACCTTTCTGTCCATTCCTTTTAGCTTCTTGCATCTAACTTATTCATCCACCCTTGAGGCCATTCTCTTCCTTCATTGAAGAGAAGCAGAGGATCTACTCCCCCTGAGTAGATCAACCTCCTTCTTCTTCCAGACCTTCAATGGTCGGGTCCTGACAGAGACTTTACTCTCCATCTTCTTCTTTTCCCATATTTGGGATTTCTCTCGGTTGCACATGGGTAGAGGAAACTTCTCTTTCACCTTCTCTTTCTTCACCCAAATCTTCTTGATGCCTTTCTGCCTTATAGAGAGTTCCATCACACAGGTAAGAGGATAAATTTTATGATTTCTTCCTCCTCTTTTCATCTTTCTCTTTTGACATAGAGCACTGAAGACAAGTTCATATTTCTCAACTCCATCCTCTTTTCATCTTGCTCTTTTGACACAAAGCACTGAAGACAAGTTTGTATTTCTTAAATCCATTGTTTGTGCTTGTCTTCAAATCTTGAGTTGCTACATTTGCATGCATATGCTAAGGAGCATGCCATTTCTTCTCATTTCTGTAGCCAGCTCTCTTGTGCCCAATATTTCCATAGTTGTAGCGTTCAACATGGCTTAAGACTGGGGTAGAGGATTTACTCTTTTTGACAATGCTTTTGTCAAAACTCCAATCATGGCCAACATGCCTTCTCCTAGCCTTTTTTTGCATTCTTAGGTTGTTGCTACACAAGACATCTTGTTTCCTTTCATGCCATCTACAGTATATGGCTTTATGTCCAAAATTTTTGCAAGAAAAACAATACCCATAAAAATGCTTGTGTTGACGGAGGTTACCTTTTCTTTGAAGGCTCTGTCATTGAGAAGGAAGGGTCCTCTATTAGGTCTTCATGTGCCTTCCATGATAACTTTCATTGCTACCATGCACTCTTCCTTGTAGTTTCCTAGACCTCTTTTGTTGCACTACCGGTTGCTGCTTCTTAGCCTTTTGTTGTTGCCTTTCCTTCTTTCAATGTTGCTACTTTCCAAGTTGTTGTTGTTTTCCAACAACCTTTCTTTCTTTGTTGTTGTTGGAATCTTGAACTCCCTTTACATGGGAAGTTGACCCTTCATCCTTCACAATCTTGGAGCTTGGTTTTTCCTTGAAACCCAAACTAACCTTGATGAGCAAGGATATTTTATTAACAAGAATTGATTCTAAGGCCTTTATGCTCCCCTCGAGCTTATGATATTGAGACAACTCTATTTTTTACTTTTCTAAGTCATGTCTCAATGATAATAACTCATTTTATAGTCTCCCATAGTAAGCTTCCTTCTCACCTAGTTGAATGGTTAACATCCCAATTAGTCTGCTAGCCTCTTCTTGTTGAGCATTTAGTTCAACCATTGTTTTTTTCAACTTCTCATTCTCAAGCTCATGGATTTTCAATTTCTCCTCTCGCTTTAGATTTTCCTCTGATAGGTCCTTGATCTCTTTTAGAGCCAAGATTAACCTATTTCTAAAAAATATCCTTTCATATAGATCATTTTCTTCACTACCAGAGGTGTTAGCTGAGTTACCACAGAGATCTAAAGCCATCTCTGTGTCCATGGAGTCTTCCACAGGTCTAAGGGTTATCCCTTCATCATCACTACCTCGGGTATTCTCATTTACTCTTATGGATGAGCACACTGAGAATATATCTTCTTCCTCTGAGGATTCCTCATTTTATATTTCTTCTAAAGTGGATCTATCTTCATTATACTTACTAGATGCATAGCTATCTCTATCTTCAAGTGATACACATGTACATCTAGATAACGAAGAACCTATCTCTTTGCACTTATCACAAATTAATAACATACCTTCTCAGCAACATGTTATCTCTTCTGAGACTTCTTCATCAACAACAAGAGTGTGATGAGAAACAACTTGTCCATGTTCTGGTTCATTGCTAGAGCAGCAGGGCTCCTTAGCTTTTTCTTGAGCCACATGGCTATCTCCACCATACAAACATTGTAGTCTATCCAACACTTCATTTGTTGACTCATAATGTCTCACTTTATCATCATCCAACTTAGATATCCTCTTCATGATAAACTTCTGGGCTTCTTCATTCGACTCACTCTTTTCTCCATACACTACGGAGAGCCACATATCAACATCCAAGACTGTCAAATAGGCCAAAATTCTAACCTTCCAGACTTCATAGTCTCACCCATTTAAAAATGGAACTCCTTCTGCTACTAGCCAATCTCGATTAGCCATTGTTTACCTTTGATCTACCTTCTAGTGATTAAGTTATTCCTGAAGGAACTTGGTTACAATACCAATTGTTGGAAACAATGTTAATACTAAGATGGGAGTGAATCAATATTAAATTTAACTTTCATTTATTTATGTCAATTTAATTTTCTTAGTCAAACTTGGCAACCACCCATATACTCAGTAGAAACACATAATAAGGAAGCAATATGAAATCAACATACAAGCACACACCATGAGCATCATACACATGAGACACAAGGTTTTACATGGAAATGCTTTTGGGAAAAAACCACCAAGCCTTGTTGTTGTTATTAATGTAAAATAAATCACCTGCTCTATTACATCAATTTGTTTTGTGAGCACCCACTCACAGGAAGCATCAAATCCCTTTTATTGTTTGCTAGCACCCACTAGCAAGAAACACCAACTCCCTCCTTTTTTAGACACATGTCCAACTTACCAGAAGCACCATGTGAAGCACCGAATTCATGGATTTGTTGCAAGCACCAACTTCTTGTATGCAGGCTCCAACCCACACTCAAATAGGAACTGAATTTTCTCTATAATTTGGCAGCCACTTTTCCTGATGTCAGCTTTGTTCTATTCACATCCTTCGGCCCACGCAACACTCTCTGCACCTCTGCTTTCTCTGCTCACTCTATAGCAGCACACTGATCTACTCAACAATATTCACTCATCATAGTTCCTTGCAACACTCTAATGTTCTCAGCCCTCTACATGATCTACAACAACATGTTGTTTCACTCACAACACTCACCATCTCAACTAGGCCATGTAGTCCTCTCTTCTCTCTTTTCTTCAACTGCATACAATCAACTCTCAGCCTTATTTCTCTGCACAGGCACCTTTGGCCTTACTCAAAGTAGCACATCTTCTCTCGAGGTCACTTACCTCTGTATAGGCCCTCTCAGCCTTTCTCTGTAGAAATGACTATGTCAACCTTTCATAGTAGCACGCGCACACACACACACACACATATTTTCCAATTTAACTCTCTAGCAAGAATGTTTCTTTGCCCACCTTGATCATCTAAGATCCTGGGTTTTGTTCCTCTACTACCCATTAATCGATGTTGCCACTCCTGTCCTATATTCACACTGCATGAGTGTACCTTAGCATGGCTTCTCCATTATGTTGTTGCATATGACTTGGTCTTTGCTAATGCATTAAACATGAGAATGGCCACTTGACTATTTTCTCCATATTGAGAATTAATTCTTAGTACACCTGCACACTCCAACTAGGCACAATCCTCTTTGTGAACAACTCTCCTATCACTGAGGATCTCCATGCTTAATCATGTTTTTGCACAACTTGATTGTACTTCTAGATGGGTTCTTTGTGGACCATTGTCCTTGTTTCCTTGTCTCAGAGTTGTTTGTAGATCCATCTAACTTCATGGACTAGCTCCATCGATCTGCATTTATTCTTCGGAAACTGACCCATTCATCCACTTAACTCACTAACACGTGCATATGAGCATAGAAATGGCTTGTATCACCTCATGGAAAACCCAACACTCTTTCCTAAAGATTGTGGTCCTTGCTACCTTGAACCAATGATCTTTGACAAATGCCATTAATCCTGAGAACAACTCCTCTACTTCTACATCCAATCTCATAGTTGCCGACCCATACGCCTTTAACTCTCTGTATTGTCCTATCAGAGAAATTCCATATTGTTACTCCACAATGGTGTAATGTTTCGATGCTCCTCAGTCCCTTGGTGCTTAGCTCCCTTGGAATTTTCTTTCTCATATGACCTGACTAGTGTCCATCAACTTAATGCAATATCAAAACCCCCTTTTTATCGTATCTTCTTTGAAGTTCTAATTTCATCTTGCCTCCTTCTGCTTAGACCTCACTGCATTTCTCATCAATGGACTGAGATTTGTGACCTGTCACTTAATCTTAAGGTGTTAGGCCTTCATACTATTGTTGGGGGCCATTCTCCCTTTGTTAACTCCTTTGCACCCTTTCTTCTTTGAACTCTCACGACCCTGTGTCAGCCCAATATCTGAAGGCCCCTTTATCAGAACTTTTCCAAACTCTAACTATTCTAGAGTTTTGATGTCTTCATCCTTTGATATGACGTCATCACTCCACGTGGTGACTCCTTAGTGGTGACACGTATCACCTAGTTCTAGCCCATTAGCCTACCTAATAAGGTTGAATATTCCTGCCATGTGTCCTATCATACTGCCATATCATGCTGACGTCAGCAGCCACTGTAGCTTATCAGAGCCAACCATATGCTTCCATGTGTCTTGCTAGAGTGCCACGTCATGCTGACATCATATGCCACTGTAGCTTATTAGAGCCAATCATATGCTACCATGTGTCCTACTAGAGGAGAGAAAAAAGGGCCCGTCGACCTTTGGTTTTGCACTGAAATCCTTTGTTAATCTTTTATGGCATTCCTCGGCACATTTAATGAATATCGGAACTGTTGGACATTAAAGCTTCTTAAATTACCTCAGTTAAGAATTTTTTATACTCTGATATCTCTATCCTTCGATATTTTGATATCACAGTATGTCGATGCGCCTACAAGCCGATATGCTAACCTCTGACATCTTATTCTTCGATATGCCAATGCACCGATATTTTGGACCTCCGACATTCTGATCTTTGATATGCTGATATGCTAGACCTTCGACATTCTGATCTCCAATATGTCGATATTCTTTCCTTCCTAAGGCTTTACAACCCTAGACTTCAATAGACCATATCTTTTGATCCAGGAGTCCATTATTGGACTTCCGCACATTGTTGGAAATCTTATTCAGATACTTTTCAATGGAGAGGGTCCGATGTAGAATTTGAGTCATTTTTCTTCTTTGAAGATGACTCCAAACTTCTCTTCTCATTGACTCTTTGGATAGCTGAAATCACACCCACCATGATGATCATCTACATGAAGCATGTAGCTACCATGGACTTCAATTTGGTCCATTACTATAATCACCATTTTATGGTTTTTCCACTAAGCCTACTACTATGATGATTCTCTACTTAAAGCTTATATCTATCATAATAATTCTTCTGAGCCATGAACAACCATGGAATTCCTCTTGGGCCATCACTACCAACATTTGTTGCAATAAGCATCCAAGCTAGTCTGGTTGACATCAATGCCAACACTTCTACCAATAATTAGCCAATGCCAACTACCCAACACATCTCCCCAATATGACTATTGACATCAATGCCAACACACATGCAGATATCTTCATTAGGCCACTAGCCATCTAGACAATGCCAACTGTCCAACAATATTCTTCATAGTCACTTTTCTGATAGTAAATGGAAAATAAATGAATTGTCTTTTCTTTTTATTTTCAAATATAAATAGTCAAAAACGATATTTCCTACAAACTTCAACAACAAAATACATATATAGAACAAACATTGGCAAAAAAAATGTCCTATCTTCAAAACCATAAGTTCATATAACCACATTGCTTTCTCTTTCCTCATATTCCCCTTTACCAAGTAGAAAAGCCTTAGCCTCTACAGATATTCGAGATGACTCTTGTTAAGTTACCATGCAATACACTTGCTTCACAAACACACCTTGAATTAAACAAAAAATTAAATAAGCTTCATGCTTCCACAATATAGGATACCAAAACTGCATTGGTTCCTCGCGAAACTTGAATATAGGATTACAAGGAAAATTGTCAAACACATGCCTTGACACAAGAAGTGTTATCAGATATGACATCATAAAGAATCCATTGTTCTCGGGTAATCTATGTCACTGAATAGCTAATTCATTCGAAATGACATAAGCCCAATCAAACATACAATTATTTTTGTATGTCTCATAAAGCACATAGAAAATTCATTTTGAGACATGAGATGTACTTTCTAGCTCTATTGCATGGGAAAAGAGCCAATAGAAATCACTAAATGGTTTCCTAAACAAATAAATATCTACAAAAGAAAGATCGGAAGGAATCTCAGAAGTTGCAAAAATTAATTCTTGTACATTCTCAATTATGCGCCCTTTTGGCTCCATGGAACTATCCATAATGAACAACTCTAAATGCTTATTCAGCTCTGGTAACTTGAATAACAATCTAAATGCATTGGAATTTGAAGAAACTTTTATTGCTTCTAGCTTAATTTCCCTCTTTCTGAAATCAAAATTATTTGCACATAGATAAACAATTTCTTTGAAGATAAATGTCTTTCGGATTAATCACATTTTCAGGATTGGGTCGACATTTCAAACCAACTAATGTGGTTCATCCTCAAGACAAGGTGGAAAAAATCATACAATCTTCATGAATAAATAGTAGGGATGCATCATTGTCTAGGGTTAATACTAGTCGTTGAAAACTAGCTGTTGGGGACTAGCCATTCAAAACTAGTTGATGGAGATTAGGTAGCTAGATAACCTAAAAAAGGGAGAATATTTAATATTTATTAGTTGTAAATTCTATTTAATTTTTATTTAATAAAATATAATAAATATAGTTATAAATTGGTTTACCAATATTTAATATTCTAGTTATAAAATATGTTATAACCTATATAATAAATATAGTTATTCAAATTGGTTTACCAAAAATAGTTGCTAGAATATAATATTTAAATCATAATAAATTATAAGAAACATAGTTATATAAACTAAACTAAAAAGGATAGGGAGGTTAAGAATACCCTCAAATAATAAGAGGGTTTATTTTGGGGTATTCTTACCTCATTATCCCTTTTCAATTTAGTTATATAACTATTGTTACTTATTAATTTATTATGATTTAATATTATATTCTAACAACTATTTTTGGTAACACCAATTTGAATAACTATATTTTTATATAGTATAACTATATTTTATAACTGAATATTTATATTGGTAAACCTAATTTTATAACTATATTTATTATATTTTATTAGATAAAAATTAAATAGAATTTACAACTAATAAATATTAAATATTCCCCCTTTTTTAGGATCTCTAGCTACCAAATCTCCATCAGCTAGTTCTCAATAGCTAGTCCCCAACGACTAGTTTTCAATGGCTAGTTTTAACCCTGGACAATGATGCATTTCTACTATTTATTCATGAAGATTGTATGATTTTTTCCACCTTGTCCTGAAGATGAACCACATTATTTGGTTCGAAACGTCGACCCAATCGTGAAAATGTGATTAATCCGAAAGACATTTATCTACATTACGGATCACAAAAGTCTTAGATCTAACAATTTCTTTGAAATCAAAGAACTCTGGAACACACCCAACATTCACTAATCGGGTACTCTAAATCTTGTTACATGTTTCCTCTTCCATTGATATATTCACAAATCGCTCATAAGTTCGCAACTAGTCAAAGCTATCATTGATCTCGGCAAGTGAGTTAACTCTATCACTGCGAATAGCCTCTTTCCCTCACCTACTACCCATTTTTTGTTTGTAGCAAAAAAAATACTCTATAAATGAATAATGTATTCAAATACCGTTTCACTTTACAAGTATTCATTTTCTTCCCAAACATTGGTTGTTACTATTACTCATGTGAAAACATTACACATGACACTTTGAATAAATAACAATTAAAAATAGAAAAGACAACTTTTACGGACATTAATAGGAAAAAAATTCATAATTCCAAAAGCATCGTGTGCATTTACTTCCCACTTTTCTCCTGCTTCAAGATCATTGATATGCGTGTCATAAGAAACAACAATTTATGATATATAATAATAGGCGTTGTCTACCAAACCATTAATTTCGCCCACACATCCAAAAATCACCACAATATGACATTTTTTTGTTTGTTTAATAAAAACCGATAGCACAAGTGTTTGAATCATTTTTTTTAATAGTGGATTCAACATCATCAGAAACCCCACTGGAAAATTTGTTAAGGCCGCCAAAAAATCACAAAAAGCTGGGTTTTTTTTCGCCCCTTTTTTTCTTAATAAAAATGTGATAGTACAATTGTTGACACTCAATTGACACCCAATATCATGAAAATTGGCATTTGTAACCTCAAATTACAAAAAAACACCTCCATATTTTATCAGCAACGTGCCTGAATTTCCTTTGTTTTTCCAGACAATTTTGAAGACCCATAAAACTATCTATAATGTTGTAGTCTAATGAGGCCACAAATTCGCCCAAAAAACAACATAAATTCCTACTGTACTTTTTTTAATTCCTTCTTACAACTTTCAAGGTTCAAGATTTTTGGTGCCCCAAATATTCTTAATGGTGTTGGATCCATTTCCACTATTAAAAAATGAGTCAAACACTCCCAAGACTAGATTTTAAAGAAACAAATTCACTGGACACCATAGAGAAATTTTCTATCTAGGTGAAATTGTGGCCTCTGTAGAGAATGTCATCAATAATAGCTACAAATATTAAAGTGCACAAGGACATTCACAAATAAATATTATGCCAACACGTATTCAGCTACTCTCTACGACAATGTGATAACTGGTCCCACTACTTTATAAAAACAAAAAAAAAATGATTTATGAATGACTTGGCACAACTATTTCTCGCAAATTGACATGTAGTTACGATGCAGTGAAAACCTTATTCCACACAGACACATTTAATTTTAAGCTCTTTGATTTTTACAAACGTAAAAATAATTTAATTATTGAAATTTAACAAATGGAACTTCGAGTTACTTTCAGTCAAGTTTAAAGGCCTGTGAAACTATTAATAATAGACACAAATAGTAAATTTATCTTCTATGACGAATCAATTTGATAATTTCTCCCCACTACTTTGTAAAATTGAACCAAATTTGATTTACGAATAACTTGACACACTAATTTCTCGCAATATTGTAGAGAAAAACTTGCATAATATTGTAGAGAAAACCAAAGCTTGCAGAGTATTGTAGAGAAAATCTTAATGAACCAAAACCTTGCAATATTGTACAACAAACCAAAGCTAATCACAATTCAATGATTTAATAGAAGAGTTATATGTGTCATAAGAAACGAAATTTACCATACAAAACAAGTTTGAACTAATTACAATCATGATAATGAACTAAGAAACTTCCAAATTCAAACAGGAAACCAAAAAAGGTGAATCGGTTTAAAAGCTTACAGTATTGTCCAGCGTTTGTATCTTTGCACTATTGTTATCATCCAAGCTCAACTTTGCTAAAAATAGTTTAATATGTAAGGGAATAGGAGATCGAGCAATACTCCAAGCTCTTAAATGCAATTCGCAAAGAGAAAATTCTACACTCCTCTTTTTTTTTTTCTATCACTGTAAATAACGTTTTTTTCCCTCAATATATTAGCTATTTAAAAATTTTGCAGTCTTGTTTCCCTATAAATCACCACTTGCCACTATTTTTGCTTTTAAAACACACTACAAAGATAAAGTCGCCATCCATATTTTTCATCGTCCCAATGTTTTTCCTCTGATTAATAGAAAACATAGATGTAGGTAAATATATGTCATCTCAGCATTCAATTCACTAACTACACACCTACTCACACATTCAAAAAATCACATAAGCAATAAAACATCAAATCTAGAAACATGATTTTCATATACTTTCAACATAACACAAATGAATATGTGTGGAACCACAAAGAAAATCCATTTATGTGCAAAAGGTTATCACACACGACCTCTTCCACACAACTTTGTCCACACAACCACTTCCATGTAGAAATTCCTTGTAGATTCAAATTGTTAATTGTAGTTTATTAAAACAATAGACTTGAATCTACTCTACTCATCAGCGGAAATAATAAAACGATTGTGAAATCATGAAGCATACAAGAAAAATAATTCAATCAACACATTACATAATGATTTCTTGGGGAAATCCATAGCTAAAAACCCCTACTATCTATATATTGCATTAGTAAGAAAATATGAGAAGATTACCATGGTTTTCTCAATCCTGAGCAACCTCTGCATTATCTCTATCAGTCTCATTGCTTCCTAGACAAGATCTGGTCAATACTTAACCAACCTTTTTCTTGCCCAAGTCACTATTTCCTTACATTCTTTCTTTGGGAATTAGCCCCCTATTAATTACGGAAATTCCTAAATTTGAATTGTGCAATCCTCATAGGACTTCCTTTGACTACATACACCACCTGTACAATTCATATGATTATACAATTGATAGTACATTGTCCCTGAAATCCAATCTCAACTGGGTAACTCTAAGATCTGACATGCATGAGTTATTTATGAGTGAATCATCAGGTAACTGGTTGAACAGATGAAGAATCACCCCATTGTATGACCTCCTAGTAGTTCTTCCATCAATTGGAACTAGTTTCACTGACTTTAACTCAGTTAAACTGAATTAATTAATTACAACTCAAAATAAACTCAACCAGGTATCCTATAATGTAGGAGAAACTCTACATGACTCAAGTTAGACCTTAAACTCGAATTAACTAAACCAACTAGGTCAATTTAACTTACTTAACTCGTACAAGTTGTCTTGTGATGTGGAATTACAATTTTATTCCTAATTTAATTCAAGGACAAAATCAAGTTAGAATTTTCTTGTTGCATTTTCAATACTCCTTCTCAATAAGAAAGTGATTATCAGGTACCCCAATCTTGACTCTATCAAACTTGAATTTGCCTCTTAATAGTTCCTTATTCAAGATGTTTACATCATGTTGCTCTGTAGGAATGTACTCCAACAACATGAATCTCCTATGCACACAATCTCATACATGGTGATACCATATGTCGATATGCTTGGACCGATCATGAAAAATGGATTCTCAAAGAGTTTAATACAACTCTGATTGTCATAGTAAATCACTGTCGGATCCATCTGGTGACCAAATAACCCAATGAGGATCTTCCTCATCTAGATAGCCTCACAAGTTGCTTGACTAACAACCATGTACTCTGCTTATGTTGAGCTAAGTGCAATTGATATTTGCATCCCAATGTACAAAGAAACTATTGCTAACCCATCACTGAAGATTCCCCCTGATGTGATATTCCTTTCGGATGGATGCCCTACCAAATATGCATATGTGAAGCATTGAAGCTTCACTCCCTCTGTTTGTTTGTACCAAAGTTCAAATTGAGTGGTGCCTCTAAGGTATCTCAACACATGTCTATTTTCCCTCCAATAGAGTTTGATTGGCTTAACCGTTGCTTGCCTAAGTTGGTTAACTACAAAACATATGTTTGATCATGTGTTCACCAAATACATAAGTGAACCCACAAGCTTCCTATAAATAGTAGCCTCCACTACTTCACCTGAAGCAGCATATTCCTTCCTCCAATTCCCTGCTAGAGGAGTCTCCATGGGTTTGCTTCTCTCCATGTGGAACTTCTTCAATATCTCGTTGACATACTTTCCTTGAGAAACAAATAGTTCCTCATCTCCTTGCCATACTTTCATACCAAGGAAATAATGCATGAGCCCCAAGTCCTTCATCTCAAATTCTCTTGCAAAATCCTCTTGGCAAGATTTTACCAACTTCTCATCACCTGTTAGAATTAAATCATCAACATATAATACTATAATAAAAAATTTACCTTCAACCATAATATGGTAAATGTTTACATCTGTTTCACTTTTGGTGAAGCCCAACCTGGTGAAATAGTTTTCATTCCTGGTGTACCAAGCACAGGGTGCTTGTTTCAATCCATACAACGCTCACTTGAGTCTGCACACATGCGACTCTTTGTTGAAGGTATCAAATCCTTCTAGATACTCAATGTACACCTCTTCCTCAATCACTCTGTTGAATAATGTTGTCTTCAAACCCCTCTGATGTATCTTCCATCCCATCTATGCTGAAAGTGTTAGAATAGATCTGATTGAAGTGTACCTTACTACTGGAGAACATGTCTCTTCATAATCAATTCCATCCACTTGAGAGAACCCTCTGGCCACAAATCTAGCCTTGTTTTTCTCCACACTCCATCTATTGCTTGCTTTACTTTCTAAATCCATCTGGAACTCTCCAATGATTTGTCTGTTGGTCTTGGGACCACTTCCCAAACACTATTTCTAATAATGGTGTCATACTCCCTACCATGGCATCAACCCATACTGGTTTCTGCACTACTTACTTGAATGACGATGGCTTAATCTCTACACTCTCGCTCATCAAAGCCATGTAGCCAGTGTACCGATTTGTGAACTCCTCTTCCTATGTTGTGATTTGGGTGCTCCCAAATTATCTCTAACATCATGCATCATTCTTTCAGCCTCTTGGGTGTGCTTCCTTCCATCTCTGTATGTCTTTTCATGAGTGGGTGCTTCCACTCTCTGCTCCTCTACAGTGGTTTCTCCACTTCATCTTGAGGTTCTTCCTTTGGAGATAAGAGCTCCTCATCTACATGTAACTGAATCCCCCTCTCAAGGGAACATCTCATGGCATTCTATTCATCGAACTTCACATCTCTACGAACAAATGTCATCCTATGAGATGGAAAGTACACCCGATAATTGTGAGGTGTATCAGTGTACACCACATATATACCCAACTCGGTTGTTGGTTCTAGCTTTTTCCTTGCATCCTTACTAACATGATAGTTAATTGATAAACCAAATACCATAAAGTGTGCCACATCTAGTTTCTTACCTAAAAAAACTTCTCTTGGTGTACTCATCCCAAGAATCTGATGAGGACTCCTTTCCTACACATATACAACTGCGTTGCATGCTTCAGCCCATAAGTGCAATGGTAGGCCCTAATCATGTAACATTTCCCATGATTCTCCCACAATACTTATGTTCTTTCTTTCAGTGACCCCATTCTGTTGTGGGTTATGGGGTGTTATTAACTCTCGTCGAATGCCTTCTGATGTATAGAAGTTCTTAAATTCATTCGACACATATTCTCTACAGTTATCGCTCCTGAGAGCCTTCACTTGTTAATTTTTGTAGCATTAGATGTGTTCTAGACAAAAAATTTGTGGAGAGTCTATAATACATGAGATCTCCAAAACCCAAAAATTGTTTCTTGAAATTCTACCTAGAAGTGTCCTAATTAGATTATTAACCGGTTTTTAAATATTTCCTAAGTCTAAACTTAGGGAATATGGTTAATCAATTAGTATTAATTGAGATAAGTCGTGAATCATCTAGAAACTCACATTGATCTCTCCATAAATGATCCTAGCCATTGATTAAGTTTTAATCTTGGTCATTGGTGCTCCAACAGTGGATTATAAAAGAAAGTCGATGTGGTGATGTAAATCATCCAGTGCTTATATTCAGTTGCCCAGGAAGTTTGATTTTCTCAGTAGAAATAACTCAGCAGAGAATATGAGCCAGAGGGTGAGTAGCAGGTGGAAGAGGAGATCAGTATCATTCCGGGAGGAGGATTTACAGTTCCTGGAAGAATCAAAGGAAGGAAGGGTGAAATCTTCAGAGGGCCACTATAGGCTTTGCGCAGAGGGTGACACAGGGATCTCAGTGTAAAGGCTGGGGAAGCTATTTCGGAGGTAGAAAATAGTTGTGGGGTGAGAGAAAATTCTCACAATATTTTTTCCAGTGTTTTCCTTAGATTATATTTCCATCTAGGCATCTAAATCATTCTATTTAGAATTGTTGTTGAATATTAATAATAAACCTTCATATGTTGAACCAGATTTACCAAGTTGGGTTTTTCCAAGGATAATTGTCCAAAAATAACTATGTTGAAATTATTGTGTGTGTGCTAAAATTTCTTATTTTTCAATATTTTATTTTCCGTGGTATTTTTATGGGGAAAATTGTAGATGTGATTTTATTCGTTATTTGTCATAGCAAATAAACAGCATAATTAATTTTTGAGTTAGAAGAATAATTTCCAGTAGATGCAATAGTGAAAAATTCACATCTCTTTCTTGCCAAGGTCTTTCTCAACAAGTTCTTTAAATTCACAAAATTTAGATGTCGTTTGATTTTTCTTCTGCATGAAGAAAATCCAACACTTACATGAGAAATCATATACAAATATTACATAATACATGTTCTTGGTCGTGGAGGCTATCGAGAACAATCCACACACATTTGAGTGAACTCTTTCAAGGATTTCTTGTGCTCGATTATCCTTATCATGAAAGGTGGATTTGGTGTGCTTTTTCAATGTCCACCCTTTGCATGTATCTCTCTGCTCTAATGAACCCTTGGGAAGTACTACAAAAACATGTTGCATGATCTTCAATGCTCTGTGGTGCAAGTGACCCAATCTTATATGCCACAATTCACCAATGTCTCAGCTTTGCACCTTCTCTACTTTTGTGGTCAAAGCAGCACAATATCTGCATCCCATTTATAGAGATTATTCACCTAAACCCTGAGCTACTTCACTTGTCCTGAGGCTTTGTGACAAAGGAAAGCCTTTCCTTTGCTAAATATCACATCGTAGCCACGGTCATCCAACATAGCAACTGAAAACAAATTCTTCTTCAAACCTAGAACATACATGACATCTTTTAATGTGAGAGGAGAACCAGACTCCCTTTGAAAAGTAACAGTACCAATGTCAGTCACACTATACCTTCTATCATCTCCCATTTCGATGTGCATATGGAGGTCCTTCTCCTCCAAGCCACTGAATAATTCTTTGTTGTCGATTATATGGAATGAGGCTCCACTATCCAGATACCACAAACTACCCATCACTGATGTCACCATGTAAGCAATGAGGGTGAAATCCAACTCGAATTGTGAATCAAGAGCTTCACCTGCCACCCCTCCTGAGGGCTTCTTGTTGGCCTTCTTGTGTGAACATTTCGTGGCATAGAGTCCAATCTCATGACAGTGAAAACATGTAATCTTAGACAAGTCCTTCTTCTTGCCTGCCTAACTAGAATCTAATTTGGAATGGGATGAATTCTCTTCCCCTTTCTTTTCCTTTCTATCGAAGGCACAATTATCCTCATCATCATGCTTGGATGAGGATCTATTTATGGTGTTTGGCCGAATCTCTTCCAGCACCAAGTTGGACCACAAACGCTCCCACTCTAGTAGCTTC